>CM031242.1:781632668-781865129 GCA_018340775.1 Taxus wallichiana var. yunnanensis | reverse complement strand
TAGGTTGATAAAGGGTAAATGGGGTAGAGGGGATGGTAAGATGGTGGGGAGGTCCAAGGAAGTAGATGCATGGTAAAATGTAATAATACGACTAGGTACATGATTTGATGAGCAAACCAAAGCAGCTGCATAGGCAAAGGTCGATAGTTTATCCAAACAAGGGTGATATAATCCTCGGTATCCAAGGCATAGGAAGTAGCTCCGTGGTATATAATGGTAAGGTACATGAACGCTTAGGCATGTCCTGGCAAGTATCAAATGGTTGGTTTGGTTGAGATAAACGCCACGGTCTAGGTCCTGGGCAAAGTTGATCGACAGATCAAGTCAAGGACCCTAATCATGCTAAAACACTAACAGTGAGCTCGATTGAACAAAAAGTATAGGATAAGTGGAGAAAAGTGTATGGTTGGTTAGGCGAGGCCTTGGGTCCGCCAAATGGGTAGGGCGAGGCCTTGGGTCGGGCCGGTTTATTAGGCAAGGCCTCGGGGTCGGGCTGGCAGGGTAGGGGCGAGGCCTCGGGTCGGGCCGGTGAGGGTAGGGCGAGGCCTTGGTCGGGCCGGCCATACGGGCGAGGGCAGGCCTCTTGGCCGAGCCAAATGGGTAGGACGCAGGCCTCGGGTCGAGCCTCGGGGGTCGCCTGGGCCAGGCAGGCAAGGCCTGGGCCGGGATGGGCGCACGGTGGCCCAGGTAGGGCGAGGCCTTGGGCCGGGCTGGCTTTGTTAGGTGAGGCCTTAGGTCGAGCCAAATGGGTAGGGCGAGGCCTTGGGTCGGCCGGTAGGGTAGATAAATGGTGTTCAAAAAAGGTGGATATAGGTGATATTTGGTTAAAAATGGGCAAATGGTAAATAAGGGAAAAAAATTGGAAAGTTGGAAGAAAAACCAATGTCGATTCTTCGTGACCGATATTGGTTAAGGGACCGATACTGTCATTAGGGCAACATGAAACCGATATCGGTTAAGGGCGCAAAACCTATAAAAAGAAAAATATGGCTTGTCATTATCACTTTGTTATTTTGAAAACCAAATTGACTTGTCCGACGTGGAGAGTTGAGATCGGAAGTTTATTGAGTGAGGTGGAGCTATTTTGCTGGAGGAGTGAGTTGCTTTGGGCCCGAGTGAGGAGGAGGCAAGCAGCTGATTGGCCGGGGACCCGGGCAGATCGTAATCGGAGCTACGGCACAGCAGAGGAGCAGGAGGGGCGACCAATGACTGACCACCACCACCCATCCCACCACGATGACGTGTCATCATACGGGTAGGCTCTTAACTCTTTATTTTGTGCATTTGAATGGTATTGCGAAATTGGGGGTTTGGGTAGGAATTTACATTTTTGGAAATAATGAGTAAATTGACGTAATTTGAAAAATGAAGAGGATAGATGGGTAAAATAGGGCAAGTCGGTGGGTGGGTAGGTTTTTAGGGTGTTTGGGTGAAAAGTATAAAATGCAAAAATATGGGGGGGGTCAGCATGGGGTTCGGCCTCCCAAGAATTACAAATGACCGATGTCGGTTGCTGAGCCACCGCATCGGTCGCAAATTGTGGGACAGTGGTGCGTTGTGGACCGCGCGTCGATCGTGATGTCGCCGCCGTCGGCCGTATGCTCAGTATGGGTATGGGTTGGGTTGGGTTTTGGGGTGAGTGTAGGTGATGGGTTAGGCGTGTTTTGTGTTTTGGGTGGTGGGTTTGGGTGTTGGGTGGGGTGGGGTGTGGGTGGGGTGGGGTTTGTGTGGGTTGGGTTTTTGTTTTGTTTGGGGGTGAGTTTGGATTTGGGTGATTTTGGGCTTTGGCTTCGGGGGGTTTGGGTGGGGTGGGTTGGTTTTTAGGTGGAGTGGGTTTGGGTTTTTAGGTGGGGTGAGTTTGGTTCAGTGTGGGGTGAGTTTGGGTTTTGGGTGGATTTGGGTAGATTTTGGGCTTTGGGTCGGGTAGGGGTTTGGGTGGGGTGGGTTTGGTTTTTAGGTGGAGTGGGTTTGGGTTTTTAGGTGGGGTGAGTTTGGCTTGTAGGTGGGGTGAGTTTGGGTTTTGGGTGGGGTGGATTTGGGTAGATTTTGGGCTTTGGGTCGGGTAGGGGTTTGGGTGGGGTGGGTTTGGTTTTTAGGTGGAGTGGGTTTGGGTTTTGGGTGGGGTGAGTTAGGTTTTTAGGTGGGGTGAGTTTGGGTTTTGGGTGGGGTGGCAGAGAGTCGGGGTGTGGTTGGGGGATAAAAGGGGGTTTAGAGGATAAAGTAGATGTTGTGATAAAAGTAGGTCTAAGGATGTGGGTTGGTTTTGCAGCACGCGCCAGCTGATGATGCGGGATAGATGCCCCCGCCTGTTGGTGCGGATGAGACCACATGTGTCCGCAGCTCACCGGGTGATCATGTGTGAGGTGGGACTCTGTGGAGTCCGAGGTATAGAGCGATAGAGAGAGATCACAGCCTGATGGTCGCCCTCATCGAGAGATGGGATCCGGCGACCAATGTGTTCCATCTCCCGACCGGGAGATGACTATCACGCTGGAGGATGTGTATCGCATCCTTCGACTACCTATCGAGGGAGAGGTAGTCTTCTCCGTAGATTCGTAGACCGCCACATGGACATCATATTACGTGTTTTTGGAGATGCAGCCGCTTACTTACATATCACAAAGCATTTCGAGCATCGGTGGTGGTGTGACATGTACCGTGCGCATCGACACGAGACACGGCCGGGTCAGGCTGATGATGATTGGGATTACCCGCTTCGCCTCCCGGACTCGCAGGGAGGCCGCTTCCACTGGCTGATGGGGGTGTTGCTTGAGATGATCGAGGAGCATACTTCGCATACGTGGGCACCAAAGAGTATCCGGTGCAAATTTATACAGAGCTCAGGGGTTATCGCCGATGAGGCTATTCGGCATCTGTTTGACATTTTTTGCATTGTTGGGCATATGAGCACATCATATGCATCGTGCCGTGAGGGGTACCCCAAAGAGCTGTGGCCACAGTCATATACGATATGGCTTTCGAGGTGGTCGGGGGTCGTGGGCAGCAGCCACGAGCAGCTATCATGCAGGTGAGATGTGGCATATTATAGACATTTGTTAGAGGGCCTCGACACAAAGTGTAGAAATCATATGGAGACCTTACAGAGGCCATCAACCTAGCAGAGGAGCCCGCTACAGCTACGCCTGGATCCAGTATACTTTCTGGATAAAGCAAGGACGAGGCCGGAGAGTACGAGAGGATACCCCTAGTGAGAGGGTACGCAGGCGAGATGGGTCTCGCGACAGATGAGCCACCTCCCTTCCCTCAGTACAGGAGGGATGATGTAGAGGCCCCACTGCCTGCACCACAGCCCTTGGATCCAGATTGGGTTTCTGAGAGGCCAGCAGATGACACAGTAGATGATGCTGGTTGTACAGGAGCATACATGGTGTGGTGGGCTGGTCAGAGAGCGGCGAGGGTAGCACACCCGCACAGCCAGACTTGGCAGCTGTGACGGCAGAGAGAGATCAGCTCAGGGGCGTGTGCGGTTATTATGTGGGCAGCCTTTGCCGGCAAGCAGTACGTATAGGGGTCTTACAGGGGCAGCTAGCCCAGCTCAGCAGTACAGCACAGCACAAAAGACTACCACCAAAGCAAAGACAAATGCCCACAGTGCAGTACAGTACTAGCAGCAGAGACAGTACAGCACCACCATGGCCACAGCACCACTACACACAGCACCACCAAAGACAGGGGGTACCGGGTAGAGGAGTCCTGGGGACCAGCCCCAAAAAGACTCAACTGGTGGCACGGGAGAGATACATGGAGGCGAGAGCAGAGGCCCGGTACTATCAGGATGTCCTTGATAGTACCGAGCTGAGTATCAGCCATATGCGGCACACCGAGCGGAGACCTCGCATAGTCAGAGGTCGCAGGGAGGCGCAACACACCGGTGTGTGTCCGTTAGTAGGTAGGAGGCGAGAGGCACCGCAGTGACCAGCAGGAGAGGTGGCCGAGGTGGTGGGGAGAGCCGAGGGATCCCCACATAGTTTTTGATAGGGACATGGGCACCGGCCGCGAACCGCCAGTGTTGATAGAGGCCTCACGTGCCGCCATTTATTCATGTATGGATTTATTCATTATATACCGGCCTCGCGAGTCGAGTACGGGTCAGTATATTTGATACCGCCTATGAGCCGAGTATATTTTTGATATGAGGGACCGCCCGCAGCCGAGCTTGAGATTTTGATAGTTATTGCGCCTACGTGTCGGCTTAGTTGTATGATGAGATCACAAAGGCCCCGATGCAGGGCACATCAGATATTTGAAAATTTGTATATATATATAGAGATGATGTTTTGATCCACATGCAAAGTGTTCAAAATGTGTTTAAGTATTTTGTCGATGGTTTGTGATATAGAATGTAGGATGAGTTTAGTTGACATGTTGATATATGGATGATGTTGATGTTTTTGTTTTTACACGTATATATGGATGACATGTTATATGATGAAATGTTGCATGTTTTGGGCTGGTTTTATGACATTGTTATATATGTATCTGATGAGTTGGATCCAAATGATGTATAGATAGATAGTTTTTTGTTTTGTTTTGGTATCCTTAGTTGATGACTTGTTTGTTTTTGTAAAATAGATGATGTTATGGACATTGTAATGATATGTGTGGTGGATGGAGAAATATGGATAATGGTGTTGTTATGCAGAAAAAGGGCGGGCGCGACAAAAATTAGGTAGAAAATGAAGAAAAAGAACCATGTTGTAAAAGATAGGTCTATAACCGATATCGCTAGAGAACCGATGTCGATAGAAGTGCTAGACCGATATCGGTCACATGACCGATACCGTTTATTTAGTATGAGCTTTTTCTAAAAATAGAAAAGCTAGGGTGGCAACTTAAGTTCTTATTTTTAGAGCCATGCAAGAGTTAAATACGCGAACGCGACGCTTTTGATGACCGAGATGTATTCGCATGAGAGATTTGAGTGATAAGGAGAAAAGAGACAGAAAGTGAATGCGATCCGAGATTCAAAGTAGTAGAAAGGTGAATTTGAAAAGAGTGGTGATCATGGCAGAACGAGGAGAAGCATCCAAAGAGTGTGACGAGAGGGAAGACAAGTGCCACCGCAAGCCACCGCAACCCAAGAGGTAAATGTTTTGGTTGTGATTTGATTTTTGCATGTGTTATGAATAAGAGATTAAGTGGGTAGATATGAAAAAGAAAACATGATAACAAGGGTTATAAGTGTTACGGGTAGGTAATCGTGGGTTTTAGGTATGTTTGTAGGTATAGTAAAGGAATAAACGCTCAAATTATTGTCGTAGGCGGGTTTAGGCAAGGTGTGTATGAAGGTGACAAAGACCGATATCGGTTAGGATAACCGGTATCGTTACTAAACCGCACCGCTTACTATAAACGATACCGGCTTGTCGAGGAATTTCCGAATGTGAGAAAAAAAAACCCGTGGGGATTTGATTTATTGAACAGCTTATTGGTTTTTGTGACATATACGCAGCAGAGGCGGCTAAGGATGAATGATAAGTACCAACGTTGTTGTCACTTAATCCGAGCGGATGTAACACCACCAATGGATGTTGATAAATCGCTTGGGGTTAAGTGGGATCCGCTTATTATTCACGAATCGCACGGAACCATGCTATGTTACAGCGCTTGATCGAAGATGGAATCCCGAGAAAATACCTTCTATCTACCAACAGGGAAATGACAAGAATATCGAAGATGTGTTCCGTATTTTGAGACTCCCACCACAGAAAACCAAGATATCGTGCATTACCTAACATAGCTGCACTGGAGCGATAACAACAGATTTGGTCCATACGCACGAGATTTAACACAAATGCGAGGTTTGTCATTTACGTATGGGATAATGTATGCAGCACATCCCGAGGAGACAAGGTTAAGTAGTCATATTAATGATAGCGGTAGGGTATTACGCTGCTACCGAGGGCGATGGGGAAGATTTCCAAGGCATTGATGTGTGTTATTTGGGAGATGATAGAAAGGAACGTGACTTTTGCATGGGCACCTCGCATATTTGGCGAGCTATACAGGGGTCTATGGGCAGTAGGTGAAATCATAGACGACACTAGGATTGTTCATACTTATTACACTGGTTGGGCCTATGAGCACATTGTTTGTGTGCGACCAATAGGCCGACCCATCCAGTCAGGAGAGACCGGAGTACAGAGGTTAGGATTCAGACGATGGGTCCAGACAGAACAAGAGGCAAGATCTCAGGCCGTGACGGGTGACATTGAGTTTTACAGGCAGATATGGGAGAGGGTGACGATTGTGGATATCTGTTGGAGGCCTTACGGGAATTATATGGTAACAGAGAACATAGCTGAGGAGTTGAGGGGTGTAGAGCGATTGAGGTGGATCGCGGGGCACAGGCCAGGTGAATATGAGAGGATTCCTATAGATCGCGTGCGGTGACAATTTGGATTCATGCAGGACATACCACAGGCTTATAGACCATATATGAGGATCGACGCAGAGGCAGTATTCTCACCTCCCCAGCCAACACCTCCAGAAGGTCCTGAAGAAGTAGCAATCGATCGCAGGTAATGGACGCAGGAATGACAGAGGCCTATAGATTATGGTGGGTAGCAGAGCTGCAAGGTGTACGTGATCGTCCTGACATAGCGGTGATTACAAAGCAGAGAGAGATCATTCTGCAGCGCTTTGGTTCAAAGCAGCTCCAAACGCAGTGAATGAGACAAGGGATCATTAGTGGTCATGAGTCACGGGCAGAGAGACTAGAGGTGGGAGTCCTCCATGCGAGAGGGCGTATTCATATGTTACAGAGAGGTTAGCAGATCGTGGGTGGTACCACAGCCGTGGTACCTTTGAGGACGACAGAGGCCTCAGCGAGAGGGGTCGATGATCACGATCCTCACCTAGTTCGGGATGAGGCGTAAGGGTCTAAATAAATGTTAGCAAGGTATAAGAATTAATAAGGATGCCGACTGCGTGTGTCGATGATAGAGAAGATGTATTTGTTTAACATCTAAATAAAACCGAATATGTATGTTGATTTGAGTTACGATAATAATAAGAATGTTTTCGCTTTTGACTTTCGGTGTTTTGAAAAAGGATAAAGAGGAATGTGATAGAAATACACAAAAATATTTATATTTACCACACATGATAGGTTATGGTAGGGGATGGTCGAGCTAACCTTGGGAGACCCCATGTCTCCGAAGTGCTGCCTACATAGCCCATTGCACAAAGCAAGGAGGGGCCTCAGATCGATGTAGTTCTCCTTAGGATCGTGAGAGGTGAATTCAGGCAATTTGGTACGGTTTAGGCAATTGGTTGGTTGGTAAGAATATTGATATTAATATTGGTAAGGTAAGGTTGTTGGTGTCGGTAATGAATTGGTGATGTTGTAAAAGGTATAAGGGAAGCGAAAGTTAGCCTACCCAAGTAGAAGGGAACCATGTCCTGATTAAGATCAACACACAATCCTAGATGCGAGGCAAAGCGGAAAGAGTGCTCCGTAGGTGAAAAGAGCTAAACAAACCACAAAATGTAGAACGAGCTTGAAGCCCTAGGTACCGTGCATAGACGAGAAGTCCATAGGTGAAAAGAGTTGTATGATCACAATATATCGGGTGTACGTTACGTCCCTCGAGTCAAACAAATGGTGAGGTGAGGTGGATGATATAGCCGAGGTACAGAGAATTTATTACAAAGTGAGTGTTCACGAAAAGAGAACCTACCCTAAATAGACAAGTCCATGACCCAAAAAGTTCTTTTTTTTTAATGAGGCCTTTATTTTATCAATATAGACTCGATCGATGCGGAAGTCTACAAGGGATATTGATTGTTATTCTTGAGGTCTTCACGGTTGATCAATGCGAGAAGCTTCGATAAAGGTTGACTGTGTATAGCTGTCCTTCGAGGGAGCAAATCTATTTATAGTAGCAGATATGATTTTAATGCATAGCTGTCCTTCTGGGAGCAAATATATAATAATAGCAGCAATAGTTTGGCATATAGCTCATCCTTCGAGGGAGCAATCTATATATATAATTTAGATGACTAGATATTCTTTTCATGCGTGAAGCATCTAGTTTGGTAGGAAGTTTGACTCAAGAAAATCCCATAAGAATACGGCTTATTTTAATACTTTGAAGTCATGGACTAGACTAAAAAGGGGAAGGCATCATTTAGGTGAGGTGAGAATCAAACTATGTGAGCTTGATTTTATTATGAGGTGTAGGAAACAAAGTGCATGTGGTGGTATGAGCTCAAGGACGAGCTTAGCAGTAGATAAGAAGTGATATAACACTAAATTCAACAAAGAGAATGGTCAAGATGCAAGGCATTAAGGGGTTCAGCTCAGCTTACCATTAAGCCGAAGCTAAACGATAAGTGCCCGATCCATAGGTGTGAGTGATTATATAAGGCCCAATCCAATTGGGAGCAAATTTTCCACGTTTTCTCTTTTCTAGTTTGGTGACATGTTGATTCTCTTTGAGGACAAGATCACCAACCTTAAAGGTACGCTCATGGAGTCGCTTATCATAAGCACGCTTGATGCGTTTTTGATAGATTTGAAGGTGATCAAGAGCAAAGACGACGTCACAAGAAGCTCCACTTGGGCTAACCGCCTCGCGGCGGAAATCATTATTAGTGAGAATATCCTGAAGGGATATTCTAAGGGAGGGTATTTGTATTTCGAGAGGTAAGACAGCCTCGGTACCATATACCAAAGAAAAAGGTGTGGCATTAGTAGAGGTACGGATGCTAGTACGATAAGCCCAAAGGGCAAAGGGGATGTGATCGTGCCAATTTCGTCCGGACTCATTGACAACTTTCATGAGGATTTTGGTTAGGGTTTTATTAGAGGATTCGGCTTGTCCATTTGCTTGTGGATAGTAGGGTGATGAGAAGCTGAGTTTGATACCAAAGTTGTCACAAAGGTCTTGCAACAACCTATTTTTGAAAGATTTTCCATTATCTGTAATCAGGCGATGAGGAACACCAAAACGACAGATAATGTGGTGGTTAATGAACTCTACAATTTTTTCTTTTTTAGTTGAAATGAGTGGAATAGCCTCCACCCATTTTGTGTAATATTCGGTTGCTGTGATAATCCATCGGTGACGTTGTGAAGAGGATGGGTGAATCTCACCAATAAGGTCTAAACCCCATTGTGAGAAGGGCCAAAGATCTCGAGCGACCTGGAGCGGGTGGCTAGGAGTATGTCAAGGTTGGCATGTTGTTGACACATAACACAACGCTTAACATATTCAGTAGCAAATGCCATATTGAGAGTAGGCCAATAATAACCTAGGCGAAGGATTCGCTTAGCCACTCAAGCAAGGCCACTAAAATGTCCACCACAAATACCGTCATGGACTTGTTGGATGGTATGGGTGATCTCCGCACCGTGAGACATCAAAGGAGGATGCCATCAAAGCCACGTTTATAAAGGAGTCCCCCATAACTACATAATGAGAAACGCGTTTAAGAAAAGCACGCTTTACTCAAGACTAGTAAGGTCGAAGGGAGAATAGAGGTTGTAAGGTAGTCATGGAATTGGTGATACCAAGTATCCTCGCGAGTTAGCAGACACGATTTATCGTACAAACAACCGGGGCTGAATAAGATGGGGCAAAGAGTTGTTGACCAAGACAAAAATGTCGAGTCATTGATGAGGCTGGAATTTGTGAGGCTAAGCAAGCCATAGTATCCACAAATTTGTTAGAGAGCGTGGAATGGTTTGGATAGAATAGTGAGTAAATAAGGCTAGAAGCGAATCCACGTAGTGTTTGTATTTTTGAAGTTCCTCATTTTTGCATTGGTAGATGCCCATAACTTGATTGACTACCAATTGAGAGTCGCCAAAATATTGATAGATTTGATACCTAAGTGCAAAACAAACCCGAGACCTGCAAACAAGGGCCTCGTATTCCGCTGTATTATTAGTGCAAGGGAAATCGAGTCGGAATGAAAGAGGCATAGGCTCGGGCCAAGAGGAATGAGAACAACGCCAGCCCTCCACCACCGCATTGGCATTTGGATCCATCAAGAAGAGAGTCATTGATACGACTCCTCCTTGAGTGAAAGAGTGGCGATGAGTTCGCTGGGAATGTAAAATTGGTAAATTGTTCTCCAGGTAAAGGGGCTTCCGCAAGTTGGTCTGCGATGGTTTGTCCTTTGATTGATTTCTGGTGGACGAACTCAAGGTCGAGGTCGGCGAGGAGCATGAGCCATCGGGCGATGCGTTGGTTTAGATGAGGTTTGGCATACATGTAATGGATGGGGTCCGTGTTGGTGATGATGAAAGTTTTGTGATTCAGAAGGTAGTGTCGGAGTTTGGTAGCCACGAATGATAGGGCTAGGCACAACTTTTCTACATGTGTATACCTAGTCTCATAGTCCACCAAAGTACGACTTATATAATAAACGGCTTGTTCTCGATTTTCAGAGTCACGATGTGCAAGCATGGCCCCTACAAAGCGTGGTCATGGGCGGAAAGGTAAAGGTAGAAAGGGCGGTCGTCTTGAGGTGGGATAAGCACGGGTGGCTGCAAGAGATAAGTTTTGAGAGCTTCAAAGGCTTGGTGGCACTCTTCACTCCATTGAAATTCAATGTCCTTTTTAAGGAGGTGATGGAAAGGTTGACATCGATCCGAGAGTTGGGAGATGAAACGTCGATAGATCAGAACTTACCTTGTAAGCTACGCAATTGTTTGAGGTTAGTAGGTGGGGCATTTCTATGATAGCTTTGACTTTAGATGGATCGACCTCGATGCCACGCAAAGAGACGATAAAACCAAGAAGCTTTCCCCAAAGGACACCAAAGACACATTTCTTTGGTCAAGACGGATAGAATATTGTAATAAAGCATCAAAATAATGGTTAAAACATCGAGATGTTCACTGCGATGTTTAGACTTGCCAAGAAGATCGTCGACGTAATCTTCAAGGATAGTGTGCATAATGTCATGAAAAATGTAGGTCATAGCCCGCTGATAGGTCACACCAGCATTCTTAAGGCCAAATGGCATTACACGGTAACAGAAGGTTCCCCAAGGAGTTATGAAGGCAGTTTTGTGTTGATCGGCAGGGGCAACCAAAATTTGGTTGTATCCTGAAAAGCCATCCATGAGAGAAAGCATTTCATGACCCGCAGTGAGATCAACAAGTTGATCAATACTTGGGAGGGGGAAGTCATCCTTAGGGCAAGCGAGGTTAAGATCCTGGAAATCCGTGCATATCCGAAGTCCCCCCGTCGCTTTAGTGATAGGTACGATGTTAGAAATCCATTGAGGATAGTCAATAGGCAAGATGAAGGAAACAGAAAGAAGTCGTTGAAGCTCTTCTTTGACCAAGAGGGCAATGCGTGGATGCATTTTTCTCAGTTTTTGTTTGACTGGTTTGGAATCGGGGTTTAGAGTGATGTTATGGACGGCAATGGTAGGATCAATTCCTGGCATGTCAGCGTAGGACCAAGCGAAAGCTTGGTTGCGAGCACGGAGGAAAGTAGTAAAGGTGACTTGTTCTGATGCGTTAAGGGATTGTCCGATCTTCACAATGTGAGGATCCTCCTCCGTGTGGATGTTGATTTCTATAGTAGATTCATTCAGCATGGTTTGGGTTTCAGATGGTAAGGCTCGTTGAATATAAGAATCATCCGCGCCAAGGTAAGTGAGGATGGAGTCGTCATCCTGACACTCAACAACATTAATCAAAGGCGAATCCTCTTCGATCATGTCTGGATACATAAGGGGAAGAGAAGATGGGTCCTCATTATCACGCTGATAAGTGAGAGGACCTATGAAGATAGCATTTATGAAAAAAAAAGTTAGGAGGGATAGATTCAGGGTCTATAGATTCTATGGGTGATGATGGCAAAGTGGGTGATGATGGTTTGGTAGGGGTGACGTTGCTTCTTCCAGAATACAGCTGACACGAGGTGTCTCCTGTGTAGGTGTTTCAGAAAACCGAGACCACCGCGATCATTGTGTTTGCGGGTAGTCACGGGAATGAGTGTATGTCGGCCTTGTTCATAAAGACCAAAACCAAAGCCTTCCAAGCACAGCGAGTCAAGAAGGTGAGGGCGAAGCGACGATTTGTCGTACTGAAAATCGATTGAAGGGAACCACACCAAGAGGAGGTTCAGGGGTAATGGAGGATGCGTCAACACCCCCATACGTTAGGTTGGTGCGGCAATGGGGTGGTCCGTAAGAGATTACCTCCCCCACGCGACGGTCGTAGGTGGGATGTGCATGTAATTGTCCGTACTCTTGCGGGGTAGGGAAAGAACTAACGTTATATAGGTGGTACTCCCAAACAGTAAGGCGTTGAAAAACATCTACTAAGGGGTCGGAGGTTGGGATGTTAGCCATGCGGAAGGGAAGTGGTTTTGCGATGGTGGTTTCATCACCAAGGCGTAGGCGCGGTTGAGGTGGATGGTTGAGGTACATTTGAAGAGGATGGTCAGGTTGAATGTATGGGTGTCTTGATTGGTATAAGCACATCGTTAGGGCGGTATAACATATCACAGGTTTTAAAGGGGGAGGATCAGCTTTACGGTGTAGGACTTCCCTCGTACTCAAATTTTATGCATCTATGTAATGTTGAGGGAACGCATCCCATGGCCCGATCCAAGGACGACCCAAAGAATATATTATATCGAACTCTCCTCAAGGACATAGAAGAGTTCGGGTAAAGTACGTGGTCCTACCCGAATGTTGAGGATCACGGTGCCTAAGGTAGAGGTAATAAGCGTATTGAATGACCGCAACATGATGGGGTTGGCACACATGTAGCTAGAAGGGATATTCATTTGTTGGAAGGCTTTTGAAGAGATGATGTTTAGGCTAGCACCTCCATCAATCATAACACGACGTACCCGAATGTCCCGATGTAAGCGAGATGAAAAGGGCAGGGTCGTCGTGGTCTTCTCTCGTACCAAAGTCAACAATTTCATCTTCGTGAGAAACCGATCACAGCAGCTTGTGGTACGAGACAAAAGTGGTCAGGGCAGCAGCGGGTTGTTTGGGTGAGAGAGGCAACGTGATTGGGTGTTAGAATGGAGGCAACGGGTAGGGGTTTCATTAGGTAAGACCTCGATCCTCTGAAGAATTTCAACGAGAGCTTGTCGATGAGATTCAGAAGTCTGAATGAGATCATATAGTGTCATTTTTACGGGTGATTGGTGAAGCTGTTTGATCATGGCTCGATGGGCAGCTCCATTAGAGACGGGGTAAGCGGGTCCACGAATAACCACTTTGGGTGGTGGTGCAATCGGGATGCTGGACGGAGAAGGAGAGGACGCAGGTGTGCTTACTTTCGCTTTCTCATTGTTTTTCTGCGCTCGAGTAGCAACACTAATCATATTAATCTCGTAGACCGGAGATGAAGAAGATGATTGGGATAAATCATGGTCTTCAAGAGGTGGGGTTGTAATAATGACAGATCTTGGTGAGGCGGGGACAGATGGTATAGGAGAGGGAATGGAAACTAAAGGTCTCCCCTTCGTAAGTTGTCTTTCTTAACCTTTCTATCTGGGAGAGGTGACTGACGAAGGATGGTTTTTAAAGCTTTGCATCCCTCCACATCATGTCCTGGTGTGCGGTGATAAGCGCAGATCTTAGACTCATCATAACCTATAGGTCGAGGTTTAGACGGGTCATAAGGTCTAAGTGGGGGTAGGGAAATGGTCGCATTCTCTACTAACATAGCAAGGATTTTGGCGTAAGATCCTTTGAGTGGGTCAAAATCAGAAGAGGATGAGGGTATTGATTGTGTGGGTTTTGGTAATGTTTGGGCGTGGTTAGTTCGTATGGGTGGTGGTTTAACCGAGGGGTGTTGATACGTGTTTTTCACTAAACGTGGTTTCTTCGCAGCAGAGCTACGCTATATTGATGATGAGGCCACGATGGTGTGGTATCGAAAACAACCACGGGAAAGGAGTGACCGAAAAAAATCTTTTGATGATGGAATTTGTTTAGGGTTGATAGGTGGATAGGATACGCGGAGTGATAATGTTGATATACCCTTTGATCCCTGTATGGGTGTAGAAGGCGTAGATCGTTTTGAAGAAAACGCAGGAGGTATGATATATTGGTGCAAGGTGGAAGGATGAGGTCCCAATATGGAAGGTAGGTATGACGATGATGGTTTTGATTGTGATAGAGGCACGGGTTGAGTGTATCTCCTAAGTGGCGGGGCGGCTTTATTCTTGGACAAATCTAGTCGCTTAGGCGGGTGTGTTAGACTGGGTATGGGTAAGGTCCCAAGCGTAGGGGAAGATTTGGTTAGGTTGATAGAGGTGGATGGGATACTGAGTATAGATACGGGGGGTGAGAATGAGGACATAGGCATTTTGAGTTTCTGTAAACACTTCGGGTATATGGTAGATGTGTCGGGATCGGTCATCTCGCATTTGAGTAGAATAAGGGGTACTCAAACGCTCCCATAGGATTTGTCTATCCTCTCGGAGAATGACAAATCTTCAGTTTGAATTGTAAATTTGGTACGGAAGAAAGGTGGGTTGTGATTCCAACCATCAGTGGGTGTGATACAGTGAGTAGATGAGGCACTGTATCAATAGATGTTAAGAGGTCAACCGGTCGTTGAAAAGATTTAGGCGATGAAGAACTAATAGGTAAGAGGGCGTGTTCGAGAGGATCCGTCATGGTTAAGGAATTTGGTGATGTCGGCAAGAGATTTCTCGCCTAAGGATGTCAAAAGGAGTGGCGTACCTTCCTCTTGTGCAACAAGAGTGGTAGAAGGGGAAGTCTGGGAAATAGATAGATTAGATAACATCCGTTCAGCAGTCTTGTAGGGATGTGGTATAAGCAGACTCATCGATGGGAAGAGGAGTCTCAAGGCGCTTAACTCCTTTATGGGTAAAGGAATGATTTCGCTTTGGCTTGATAGTGGTAAAGGAGGTTCGGCCCCCGTGTTAGTGAAGAGGCTTGATTCAAAATTTTCTCGATAGAGGCTTTTGGTCGGGTATCAAAGACCGCATGGATCTCATGAACACTCTCTTCGCTAAGATATCCTGTTTGTGTTATCGTTGGAAGAGTGATTCGGGAATGGTTTGTTGAAGATTTTCAAATTTCGGTTGTCAGTAGGGGCATTAGGATTATCGAGGGTTATATCCCCTGCGTCCACCATTTCCTGCACTATGTTTTTCAACATCTTGCAGTTTTCATGACTATGTCCTTTTACACGGTGAAAGTTACAGAAGTCATTTTCTTTGTACCAGGAAGGTATAGCGCGGGTGGAGTCAAACCCAGAGTGAGGTTTAACAGGAGGCAAGGTGATAGCTCCGGCTTTGAGCAATTTTTCCAAGATGACACCATAGGTTTCTCCCAAGGGAGTGTAATTGATGGGTTCGGCTTTGTACTTATAGGTGGTTTTTGGTGGAGTATTAGACGGTGTTTGAGATTTAACCATCACCGCGTGGACAGCTCCTTTTGATTTAGAAGAAGTGGACGCGTGAGGAGTGGTGGTATTTGGTTTATTGGTAGAATCAGGAGTTCGAAATTGGGGTTTTTGTTGCGCAACCGCAATTTCTCTTCTTCTAAGGCTCGAATTTCTAGTTTCCGAGCCATGGTAAAGGCCTCATCAAATGTGCGGAAAGTTTGAATTTGAAGAGTAGGAGAAATGTGCTTAGCACATGCCCGTGTGAAAAGTTCGATAAGTTCAGCCTGAGGCAAGGCATATGTAAGTTGGTTGATAAGGCCACGCCATCGTCCAACGAAATCTGCGATAGATTCGTCTTCGAATTGTCGGATGGCATAAAGGTCGGTGATGGATACTTTCTTAGCAATGTTAATGGAGAAGTGATCCAAGAAAGATTGGGCTAGTTGGTTAAAAGAGAAGATTGAGTGCTGGGTTAAAGCACTGTACCACTCCAAGGCGGGTCCTGATAAGGACATGGGAAATGTGCGGAGTAACAAGGCATCATCATGGGCAATCAAATAACAAGCATGTCTAAATGATCGCAAGTGCTGTTGAGGATCCTCTTTACTATTAAAACGAGTAAATTTCGGCAACTCCCATTGAGGAGGATATGAATGAAGGGGAACAGAAGGGTGAATGGGCTCCCGACAAACTTGCTCATATGTCAAGGCGCTACGACTTCCCGACACAGAAGCCTCCAGATTTTGCATTTTGTCCATCATTTGTTTGATGAAATCTATGTGGTTGGATGAGATGATGGTGCGGTTGTGGCAAACGGAGGCAAATTGGGCCAAGGGCCTCCACTGGACAATGGTGGGGTTAAGTGTTGATAAGGTATGGAGGATGAATATGTTGAGGCGACAGAATAGGGATGTCCCATATAAGGTGTTGAGGTTACTGGATACGTGTATGGGAATGAAAAGGTAGGCGGAGCTTGAGAAGGAAAGCTCGTGTGGATAGGTGGCAGAGAGCAAGTCATGAATGGAGTAGTCTGCAAGAGAGATGAGGTAGGGGCAGTCGGTGGTAATGATATGTGGGGTCCAAGATTAGCCAAAGAAAAGCCAATCTGAGTCGTATGAACCTCTGAAGCTGTCGGATTGGGAGATGGGGCTAAAGGTGCCGGAAGCAAGGCGGTGTTATCAGGCGGAGTGGGGGCTAAATGAGCAGCTATACTAATAGGCATGCCAACAAAGAGCTGACCATCAGGCGTACGGTCAGGGGCATGAGACAAATAGTATTGTACAGCGCTAGGATTAGCATCCAGAAATTTGGCAAAGTCCTTGTCTCCTACAGGAATTTGGGGGATCTCACTGGTGTCTGTAGGATTCCCCACAGAATGTGAAGGGGGTGATTCAGGTAAAGAAACAGAGCAAGCATGTGAAACCATGGCGGCGGCTTGCTTTCGAGTGATAACAACCATGGACAGGTGTTCACAGTAGGGTTTCAATCTATCCGGATATGTAAAAAAAACCTTAGAATGGTGAAATTGGTAGGTTGCTGGTTTGTCGAATCGAAAGAGAGTAACCGATATCGGCCTAGAACCGATGCGTCGGTTATACTATAGCCGACGCCGGTCGTAACCGATGCGTCGGTGTAAGAAGTCTAGGCTAACAAGATATAAAAGGCTGCTAATTTGATTTTTAACAACGTTTAGTATACGTGTCCAATTATTGATGATCACAAGATAGATGAGAAAGAAAACAAAACTAAAAACAAGCAAGATGCACACACAAATCCAGAGATTAACCCTAGGGTTAATTTTAATTATCATGGGCTTATGCCTTTAGACGTAGAATGATGTCAGAATCCTAAACAAGAGACTTAGGGAAATGTCAAGTTGTTTTGGCTTATAAGGTTACCTCAATCGGGCGAGGAATACCGCGGAAAAAGGGGGATGTTTGAGCTGTTGTGTTAATTGTGAAGTGATTCGGTATGTGTTGTGCAAGAATGTAAGATCAATTTCTTGTCAATACCGTGGATATCACCCCACGTGTACGACTGCTTACTTAATCTACGTTCACTAGAATTGAAAACAACAAGCAGAATGCAATGCACGTGTTTTAAACCCAAATCGAAAATTATGTTCGATGAAGCAAGAGAGATGACTTTCACTAATGCGAAACTAGGAAAGCAAGACAAATTCTTTACTTAAATATATAACAAAAGCAGCAACAACAACAAGTATGCTTCCTAAAATGAAAATAAGCAAGAGAAACAAACCCAAGATGGGTCCCACTTTAAGGCATGCAAAATGTTTCACTCGAATGTTTCGCCTCCTTTTAGAAACAGATAAGGGTTAGGGCTAGGAGGAATACCTGTAGAATGTCGAGATGATGTGCGCGCACTCAGAGAAAGATCAGGCCGATTGCAAGAACTCCTTTTTGTCTTGAAGGACTACCTGCAAAATAAGAACACAAGACCACAAGATTTTGATTAAACAATAAATGAGGAAACTCGCCTTGGGCCTGTGAAATATAAAACTTCCTTTCAAGGTGGTCATTTCCTCTCGCTAATATGAATTAACACAAAAGACTATAAAATATCAATTAAATTGCTTTGTTGAACTCGGGTAGGGAAAGGTCTGGTTATTGGTTATATTTCGATAACCGATGGCGGTTACTGATAACCGATGGCGGTTACTGATGACCGATATCGGTAGAGTCTAGGATCTGAAGGTTAGTTGTTTTGGTGGGGTGTTTGTGTTTCTTGGTAGCTATGGTGTTTGTAAGGCTGGTTTATGGATGATATTAGGAAATGAGATGATGAGAGGTAAAAGAATGACAGTTAGATGCAATGGTACGTTGGGTAGTGGATTCAGAAACGGATTTAGGAGGACTGTGATTCAAAGAGCATAAGAAATGTTATAGAGGACATGCAAGATGTGACTTACTGGTTTTGACAAAGATGCAAGTTGATCTCTTTTGCTGCAAACTCTCCTGGTTTCTTCACTCGTCTCTGCTCGGTCAAGTGAAGATCTGGACTCTATTTTTCGCTCCCAATGACCTCTGTTGATTCAAAAATCATTCGACTTGATCCAAAAATGAAATTCCGATCCTTTGTTTTTGGTTTGGGGAGCCCATTTACAGGGAGCCGATGGCGGTTACGTAACCGACGGCGGTCGAGTAGGAACCGGCATCGGTAAGGAAAAAGTAGGCTATTTTTAGTAAAATAGCCCACCTTCCCTGCTTTTCTCCCGAGAGATCAGTTGCGGGCTTGGTCAAGTGGATAGAAGGTCGGTTTTGGGTGCGAGTAAGGAGGCATTAGTTATGGATGTGAGTCTAGACCAAGTCATAGGTCTTAATTAGGTTAGTTTAGGGTTAGGGCTAGGTCATGATGAGGTGGCAAAATGAGGTGGCAGGTAAGGTGATGTGGATTTATCAATTACAAGGTAATTAATAAATAATTGTGTAAGGTTTAGGTGATGAGGTTAAGTCATAGGGGTCGTAAGACAAAAATTTGGTGTCTACAGAGAGATCTATATGCAAGCATGAACTAGATTCTTCTCGAGCATCCAGACACCTCCTAGCCAATAATAAGACTGATATGAAAGCATTGGTATTCATAGTAACATTCTAGAAAGCACTACCTCAACAATAATTACTAGTTTCATAAATCAACCATTGCTATCCTCCACCAACTAGGCCTGCAAATACAAGTAAGTGTGTTTTTGATCTGACATCATTTTATACTTAGATTGTAGTTTCTTTATCTTTGTTTAATTAGATCCTATTCTCCTTTACATTCCACCATCCCCACTTTCCTACAATCCACCCATCCAACCACTCACAACCATTTAGCTCCCCATACTTGACTCCTAGGCATTCCCCGAGCCTTCCTAGCATTTTACCCTAACCATAAAAGATTGTAGTTTCTTTATCTCTGTTTAATTAGATCCTATTCTCCTTTACATTCCACCATCCCCACTTTCCTATCAATCCACCCATCCAACCACCCACAACCATTTAGCTCCCCATACCTGACTCCTAGGCATTCCTGAGCCTTCCTAGCATTTTTACGAACCTAACCATCCTTCTTCCATTCTCTGTGCAATCATAGAGAAGCTCCAAAACCAATTTTATTTGATTTCCACCATTATGCCCCTACTAACACCAATCACCTTGACCATCATCGGTTCCCTTTACCGGCATTGGTCACTGAACGATGTTGGTTACTATGTCTCTTGACATACTTTCACTAAGTTGACCTTAACACCCCAAAACCTCACAGAACCTTACCCAAACCTGGTACCCCACCTAAAATCCTACCACAGACCTTCCCAACTCTTTGTGTAGACACAAAGAGAGCATGGGCATCTATTTTGACATTATACCATTATCCACCCTAAATCATCATTAGTCACATATAAACCATCATTGGTCATACCCTAACCAACCTCAATCTGCATTTGGAAACCTATCTCGGGATAACAATTTAATACTCATTCCCAAACTACTCAGAATCATTTGTAACCTTTACATGACCTCTCTCAAACCTAAAAACTCAAAACCACCTACCCAACCTCCAAATCTGATCATAACCTAGATTCTTAGATTAGATTTACTTATTGTATTTGAATGAGATGCCTAAATCATATCAACTATAGTAGGATGTTATTTTTTATGTTATTTCTTACATTAAATTGTATTAAATAGTGGATTGACAACCATCTAGGAAGTATCACACTTCTCAAATCTAGCACACGCTAGGTAGTCCACTGACATATATTGTTTAATATTCTTCTTGTGGTCTTGTTTTGCATTTACAGGTAGTTCCTCCTAGCCAAAAGGAAGTTCTTCATGGTTAGCTTGGATCGGAAATCAGAAGCATGTGCACAAGCTTCAACCGACATCACAAACATGTATTCCTCCTTATCCCATCACCTATATCTATTTCATTAATTTTATTAAAAATCTAGTGAAACACATTTATCAACTCCTCCTACTTTAACTCTTTGTCCTTTTTGATGATCTCTTCATTTTTATTTTCAAGCTCTTCCTCTAGGACCCTTACTCTATCATTCGTCTTGAAGAGCGTCACATCAACCTCCACCAACACTTTGTTGAGTGCATTACAAAATTTCTCATCTAATAGTTGTTGAACATTCACCAGAGGTTTTACTCCCTTAGTATCTAGTATCTTCATCAATGCCTCATGGTTGACCTCGAATTCGGGCTCATCAACATGGGACTCAAAATCCCAAGACAACATCTTCCTTGTGCATAGGTATCGCACCCTCTTCATCGAAAGAAGACCATGCAAGGAGTTGGTTTGAAGGCATGGTACTTTGGAAATGCATGCATAGTACCTTATTTAGATCATTAATGTAGGTCATCCCTTGTTCATGCACCACTACCATACCCTTTCCACATGTGCACGATGCATTTTGGAAGTTTACCACCAAGTTGGGATCTCTCACCCATGCTTCCATACTCCTTTTATACACTTTTTCTTCCCTACGTCTCCTTGATTACTTCTTCGGCATGCGCTCCACCTCTTGATCCACCAAGTCTTTTATGATGCATGTTACCTCCCTTTCTGTGGCATCCTCTATCTGATCCTTGGTCAAGCTTGGAGTCCTTTGATCCTTCATGTTGACTTCCTCACTTCCCCCTTTTCGTGAGTGCTTCCTTCATCCTCATCCTTCTCTTCATTTCCCTCCTCTTCTTATTCATGTACATTTTACACAGGATGGCTCGAGCTTCATTGTGCTCTCCATTATCCTCATCTCCCTTGTCATCCTCCATGCTCTCTATTTCTTTTGAGTCTTCCTTTTCTATTACTCTTTGCTTCTTCCTAACTGGTGATTCCAATATAGGATACTCTTCTTTTTCTTCCTCCCTAGGCGACTCCTTTCTTTCCGGTGACTTCTTCTTTCACAGGGGGATTTTCTCACTCTAATGCCTCTTCCTCAGTGTGTTCTCTCTCTCTCTCTCTCTCTCTCTCTCTCTCTTACAGGGGAATTCTTCCTCCATGTATAGGTTCTTTTTTTGTGTCATACTCCTACATGCCTACTGTACATTTTCGATGTCTATGTACTTGGTGTCTTTTTCTTAGGGGCCTTCTTTCTTATGGTGGGGTCTTCTAGGATAGAGACATCATTCTCAATGTAAGCACCCTTCTCATACTTTGGCCTTATGCATAGGTATACCCTTGTTGTGGTCCTCCCAATAATAAGAAATGTTACTAGCTTCAACATATATACATCATGGGAGACATACTTCTCCACATAGGCACACTTTTTTTGGATATATCAATGTCCTACACACTCATGGTAATCTTGGTCTACCATGCTGAGGTCAAACCTTAGCTTCTTTTCCTCTTTGAATCTATTGACTTTGACCTGGAAGTATTGTGTTATGAAGGAGAATGGAAATTTACACTAGGGACCCTTAGTGCCATCTACTAGAGTAAACCTTCCAATACAAAAATGTTGGTACATGGTGAATTCAGCCTCACCTTACAAGTAAAATAGGTAACTTCTTAGGTATTCTCCACTTAGTGCCGAATGTGTCACGCATCCACTTATACCATTTTTCTAGGTGCACCTTGTGGGTGGTCATCATGGTGTCACAAGTGTATTTCTCAAATATTTTGGCAGGGAAGTATTCTCATTTGGGTACTCCCAAACAAATTTATCTGGCCCATCAGAAATCAAATCTCTAAAAATACAATGGTAAGGAGGACATTTCCAAACATGATATTTTCTCCATCGTGCACGAAATTGATAATTTCTTCTACTATAAACACTAAGAGGTTATAGATGGTCCCCTCTAAGATCTTACAAAAATGTTCAACCAAGCCTTGTTGATCTATGCCCATATCTCTTGCCCATTCAACTTCATGACCAAGTGCATGGTTGTCCTCATTATAAGGTCGAAATCACAAAGATGTTGAAGTATCATGACCCTTCTTTATGGTCATAAGCTTCAAATAGTCTTCTTGATGGCCTCCTTATCATCTAAGTCATCATAAAAGATTCTCCCTCGTAGGTAAGACCAAGTAAATTTAGAAATTAGTTGGGGAGTTATCTACATCCTATGTCTATGAAGTAGAAATGGTCTTCATGTACGCATGACATTAACCACTGGTACATTCACCCAAGTTTTTTGAAATAGGGAAACTCATAGAGTTGCAATAAGTTGTAATAAACCAGAATTCTCCATCTTTACCTTTATCTCATTGTCATAGATAGGCATTCCATCTAGTTTCCATTTGTTTATAAGGTGAACCAGCCAATGCCATCTCATTCTCTGTGATTCTCGTTTGATGGTTGTAGTCACTTATGACCATCTTTCTAACTTGATACAAAATTATTTTCCAAGTGATATGTCATCTTGATATTGCATCTTTGTGTACCATTCTT
The DNA here is from genome assembly GCA_018340775.1 of Taxus wallichiana var. yunnanensis. NCBI lineage: Eukaryota > Viridiplantae > Streptophyta > Pinopsida > Cupressales > Taxaceae > Taxus > Taxus wallichiana. Next base: position 781,842,354 of record CM031242.1, on the reverse strand, counting down.
CAATGAAATTGGTGGAAACAACTTGTTTCCCTTTTCCCTTGTCCTTCTTTGGTGAAACATTTTCTATTTTCCTTGGTGTCATTTCTCTATCGGGTCACTAAAAGTTCTTTCTTTCTCTTGATCCTGGCTCTACTCAACTCTGTAGCTCTACCCCTTTGTAAAAATCCCTTCAATCCTATGCCCTAGCTACGGAACCCTAACTTGGAAAACCCTTCTTTCCACAAGATGATGTATTCACTTGCGGGATTCAAAAACTTCTACAACCTTCTCCCTCATGCCCATGTACTCTTTTTCCACTCTGGTTTGCTGATCAAACTAGCTATGCACTCAAATCTTCACAACCATTTTTCACACAAATTTTCTTCAAGGATACCCTAATTTACAAGAGATATTTGATATCACAAATGCAAGGTAAACAATAATGTACCCCGACCTTCTACTTATAATTTTTTTTTTTTTTTCTACAATAAATGCCATGCCACCTACCAACATACCTTTGTAATAAAGATTTTTTTATTCTAAATCCAACCTTCAATACTTTTACCCCCATGCCCAATCCTATGTGAAAAATTCTACAACCTTCTAGCATGTAAAAACCCTTATTGATCAAGATCCTTACGTGTGTGCTTACAGTGTTGAAGGCACTTCTTCTTCCTTAAGCCAATTTTTTTCATCACCTACCTCATGTTGTTCCTGTGATTCTCACCCTTATATGTGGTTCTTGTAAATCTTTCCTGACACTAACCTCCTCATGTTCACCTTTTCCACGCATGCTCTTCCAAACTATGCGCTTTTGATCCTTTGATCCAGGCCATCGAAACACAACTTCCACTACTAGCTTCTAGTACTTGTTGCATCACTCCACCCCACACAAAAATAGATGTGTGGTCCTCTATGCATAGAATTTTTTGAAAATTGTAAGTGGCTACTAGCACACAACAACAAAAAGAAAAAGAAAGGGAACAAACAATGAGAAATGGAAACACAAAGAAAGGAAAATGTATTAAGGGAAATCCTAGGCTAAATGAAAATATTGCCTTATTTACAAACACAAGGAAGACTTATTTATAGTAGGGATTTAGCCTACTCCCATTAAAATGACCTGGAAACCATGTTCCATCCAATGCTTGTAATTAGAAAGCACCTAAATAAATTATATAGATATAATGTATGGGCCCATTCAATGAACTTTGAGTTTCCTAGATGGTACAAAAACTTGGAATCATACAATAGAACCATCTTCCCAACCTCAAACTTTTTGTTCTTGATGTGTCTATCATGTCATGCCTTCTCCTACGCATGGATTTTTGTCTTTCTTACTCCAAAGAGAAATAGCCCACCTCTCATCTAACTGCATTAACTTATCAATCCTCTCTTCAAATGTTTTTCATCATCTAACCCTCCTACATGCACTATATGTAGTGATGGTAACATGAATTCAATAGGTAACACTGCTTTTGTGCTATGAACACCAATTGAAAAGGTGTGGCCTTGTTAAATATTTTATAAGTAGTTTGGTATGACCATAACTAATAGAAACTTTATCATTCCAATATATTCTTCCTACATCAAAAATTTTGGTCACCATGTGACTCAGTATTTGTTAAAGGACTCAATGGTTCCATTAGCTTGTGGGTGATAGGGGGTAGTCTTGTGGTGGGCTACCATGAATTTTGCCAACAAGATTCTAACTGTCTCATTCAAGAAATGAGTACCCCTATCACTTGTTAAACTCAGCGGACATCCATATCTACTGATTATATTTTCCCACAAGAACCTAACTATTGAATTCATTGTGAAATCCTTGTAGGTGCCACTTCTTCCCACCTTGTAAGATAATTTATGCATGTAATGATATAGCGTGAACCATTCCTTCACGGTAGGTGAAATCAATCCTATAAAATCAATCACTCACTTCTCAAATGGTTTCAAGCCGCTTATTGGTCTCAAGGGAATCTCATCTATTCTTCCTAGTTTGCAAGGTACTAGAATGGTACAGGGACTTGCAAAACTCAATACAATCCTTGTAGATGATTTCCCACCAAATCCCTACTAGAAGGATCTTGCACGTGGTTTCATTCCTTGCATAGTGTCCTCCTACAATTCCACCATGTGCTTCCTCCATGATTACAATGTGTTCATGCTCTAACATGCACCGGCGTAAAACCTCATCACGACCTATCTTGTATAAGTCTCCACTAATTAACATGTAGGGTGTGACATGTATGGCTAATTGCTTCCTTTCCAAATTATTTATTCCCTCTGGTGCCACACCCATGTTTTGAGAAATACAACAATATATTCCAAGTTAGAGGGCACATGCCACAATCTAAATAGTTGTGCATCTGACATTGTATCCTCAATGCTCTGTGCATCCTCCCCTGAGTCAATCCTTGATAAATGGTCAGGTCCCAAATTACTCTTACCTCGCTTCACAACTACTGTGAATTCAAATTATTGAAATAAAAAGACCCACCAAAATATGTGCCCTTGTAAAACTAGCTTATTTACTAGGTACTTTCAATGCCATGTGGTCCGTGTAGAAGATAAAGGGTGTTACTAGTAGATACTACCTAAATTTGTGTAGTGCGTAGATCATGGAAAATGGTTCACACTCAGTAATAGTATAGTTTTCTCGGCTGGTGTCAACTTCCTACTAAAAAACTCAAGGCATGGCCAAAAATTCCTTCTCCATGTTGTGCTAATATTTCCCCAATCACCATCCCTAAAGCATCAACATTTACATGAAATGGATTATCCCAAGAACGAAAGCATAATATGGGCGTAGTGAAATGCAATTTTTATTTCAAATGCCAACTTCTCCAAATGGTGCACTTTTGATCTTCCATACCCATTAATGAATTACTGGTAATACCCCATGTGCCCATGGAATCCATGTACTGAGCTCTGGTGGTAGGTTCCCCCAATTAAACAATAACAACAACTTTGGTAGGATCCACCAGAAAGCCTTCCTTACATATGATATGCCCTAAAAGGGTTCCAAATGGAGTAGTAAAAACACATTTATTAATGTTGAAGGATATCCTCAACTACCATCATCTTTCAAACATCAACCTCATATTTTCACAATGATCCCTTACTAATCCATAAAGTGTCCAATCATCAAGGTATAATTAAACAAACTTGTGGATGTAGTCTTGAAATGCCTACACCATAATGTGTGAAAACACAGCAGGTGCATTCTTTAGTCCAAAAGGCATGAATATGTAGGAAAATATTCCCCATTCAGTGGTGAAATTTGTCTTTTCATGGTCTTCCTTTGTAATTATAACATGATGATATCCTTAGAATCCGTCTGTGAAAGAATAGATCTTGCGCTGGCTACTCCTTCCAGGATCCCCTCGAAACGGAAAAGGGTCAATAACACATACCACATTCAAATCCCCGTATGTAATCAACATAGATCTTTATCCTCCCATCCTTGTTAATGCTAATGACCATAGGAATTTTCCATTTTGATTCCTTAATGGCCTTAATGATTCTTGATGCAATCATCTTCTCAATCTACTCCTTGAATTTAAATTGAAGATTTGGATTCATTCGATAATGTCTCTTCCGAATTGGGTGTGCACCCTCCTTTAACTTTATTTTCATTTCCCCCAAGGAGTGGTGAACTCATTTAATCTCATGGTACCCACATAGAAATAAGTCTTGAAACTCGTGCAACAGATCAATGATCTTTGAAACCTCCTTTTCTGACCAATAATCCCCAATAGTAGCCTCCTTAGGTTTTGTTTCTGAGCCAATGTTAACCTTATTTATTTTTAGGGGTTCATGGTAGGCACACGCTTTCTCATCAACACTATCCATAACTTTATACATACCTACAGTATGGTTAACATCCAAATTTTCCACTTCTTCACCATCAATCATGTAGACCAATTTTCCTTTTTCTTCTCCATGCATGACCACTCAAAGATGTATCTCCTCCGATTCTTCCTCATCAAAACACACTTCTAATTGAGGTTCACCCAATAATTCCAGTATTCTATCCTCCACCATGGCACTATCTCCCATTGTTAGGCACTTAATAACCTGCAACGCCTCATCCACCGATGGCTTGGTGCTTTGATATTCGAAATCTTGAAGGAGGTCAGCCATAAACTCTTGTAAGTTTCATGTCTGATGGAGCATATCTCGAGTGAATGTACCATGCACATGCTCAACCTTGTAAGGTGGAGTATAACTTATGTAACCAAAAAGAAGGTGGTAAGGATTTTGTGCCTTCCATCCAGCCTTCTCACATGCTTGGATGTGAAACGAGGTGGGTTCATTCCCATGATAATATTGTATGATAGTAGGTGCATTTATATGGGAAAACCTAATAGAGAATGCAATTCTCACTTTTACCACTCTAGAAGGCTATCCCGATGGGTTTCCCACCAACGTGTTTGTAGTCCCGAGTAAGGTATAGCTAAGAATCCTTCTCCTTTCGATCTCACTTCTCCACTGGGTCTCCATTTCTCGTAGGAAAACATTAGGGTTGGCTCCTCCATAATAACTTGGAAACTTCTTTCCTCATGGGCACTTCACTGCGTGTGTCATTGTTACTCTTGTCACATACCCTCTTAACTACCTTCCGACTAACTCATATGTTTTGTGTGCCCAATTGTCACATGCTACACTAGTTGTATCACTTATAGATTGAGCATTTTCCACTTGAATAACACCCTCCTTTGTTGGTTACACAACATCAAGGTCCTGGATAGCGCACACGTAAATTTTGTCTAGGTTTTCCTCTCCTAAAGGCTCAATATAGGGCCCGTTGACTTCCCATCGTAAGTCATAAGAAATGATAACCCCTTAGTTCTCTTTTTTCTCAAAACTTATATACCCCTTATTAAAACGTAAGTCAACATTGTTCTTATAAAACCATGGGAACCCAAGTAATAGTAGAAAGTTTTCCACCTTAGTAAGTTCTAAGACTTCAAGTCTTCGGTGAATTTTATCCCCATGGATAGTGATAAAAACATCCTTTAAAACACTAATGGGAATTGCCTTTGTCTTTTTGGCCATATACATCATATTTGAAGATGGTCTGTAATGGGGGCATTCCCATTTGACTCCGGCATCTAGGGTGAGAACATTGACTTTTGTCGCTTGAACCATGTGTCGATAAAAATATTTCTTAGGATCCATCCATCAACAAAATACTGCATTTAAGGTAATCTCTTTATCATAGTCGAGAGGTTTTAAGGGGAGGAAGGTTAGCATGCAAAATTTGCCTCTCATCGCTCTGCTCTAACACTAAGGTATCTTTATCCTCAACTATTTTTCCTAATAGAGGAATTATATTCTCTTTCACGGAAAAATCATAAAAATAAAATATTACTACACACCTCTCTTACATCATCTATATCTAACTAAGGAACCTCAAAACGGACTTTTTTCGGCTGCCCCAACTTCCTGATATAGCTATTGCTCCTTAGTAGACATTGAATTTCCCTTGAAGACTCTAATTTTGATTACGTCCATGGTCTCTTGATAGACTTCCTTTTTCAAGTAATATGTGTAGGGTCTAGATACTTCCCATACACACCACTTATTCTCTTGTAATTAGTAGTTTTTACTTTGGCATCTCCTTAGGGCACGTAGCCTCAACTTGCGTCATCACAAGTACAAGTTCTAATTCTAACTCACATACTACCCTTGGCATCCATTGTGAGTTGGCATTATTAACGCTTACCATCTTGGCACCCTTGTCTTTTCTGGTGTTTCTAGCTCATATGTTCAAATAGCTCTAGGAACTCCTCATATTTTTGCTTCTTTCCACACCAAGAGCACTATAGTAGGTCAGGACATTCACACTTATAGTGCTCCTTAGACCCAAAATTGTACCAAGTTCCACACGAGAACTCACTTCTTCCACCTCTATGGTTAATAAGGCCTTTAAATCCTCCATGAAATACTCTTCCACAAGATCATCCATCTACGCATCCTTCATATTGATGACCATCATCCTTGGAATTGTTTGCAATGCTGGTCTAGTGCATACCAATATCAATAATGCATCATGTATCTGGTTAATCAATCTACAATCCTTGGTGTCATGACTAGTAGAGGTGAAAATATTGTAATAGCAAGACACATTCTTACGGATCATGCACTATAGTAGTGGACACCTACTTACATCATGATCTCCATGGAAAATTTCACAGCTACTATCATGGCACATACCTATCTCGAGGAAAATTATCCTTTGTATGCCCTTCTACCTCATAACTCATGCACCATAGGCCACTGTGAGTCTCATGCACTGAGTTCATAGATAGCTTCTCTAGCTACTTGGCCAATGCAGAAATCTAAGGTTCAAGAAAAGGGCTAGTAATGGCATCCATGCTTCCTACAGCCTCAACATACATGGAATCCTCCAAGGCCTCGCATGGGTCTGTGAAAGTCTTATGTGACAACACTCTCTTGAAAGGTATTATTAGTCCTCCAATAAACCACTTGAGCATGCTAAGAAGGATGAATATCATAAGACAATTTTGATAAGAGAGTCTTAAAACACACATCATACTCCCGCACACTCTCCATACCTTGTTGAATTTCCTTCAACGCGCTAATGCTCTTTTGTTGAAACTCAAGAATATGGAATTTAAATAAGAAGGCATTACATAGCGCGATATAATCTACTACTATCTAGTGGGGGTCATACTTTTGGTACCAACTATGTGTGCTTCCTTACAACGTTTTTAGAAACTGACTTGCGTTCCATTCTAGGGTAGTTATCCCCTTCGTGTGCCATAGCAGCTCACATTTTGTGTACATTCTCTGTAGCATCCTCAACATCTTTGTAATCTAGTAGATGCAAAGACATTTCAAAAATACTTGCTAAGGTGGTTGAGGCCCTTGTCTTCTGATCCAGGACATTGATTCCCTCTGATGTTTCATCTACCACTAGATCCACTAGTGATTGTCCCTCTGATCAATTAGATCCTCTTAATTCAAGCATGTCCACCAGATCTGCTATTTCATATTCCACTTGATCCACCATATCCACCTCCTGTAGTTGGTAAAGGTCCTAAAGTGGTCACACCTTATGTCCCCACTATCACACTGAATTGTGTGCCAATAGTCTGTGATATTGTACTTCTACCAAATGTGTCTCCCGTGCACCGCTTCCATACACAATACCCAGGATTTTTGTACCCATAATTTTCCCAAATGTCACCCTAGATAATATACCTCCAAACAAAGGAAATGATTGTGAAGCCATAGACATGCCAAATGAAAAGTTATACCTTTTAGTTCTTGATTGGTTACTTCCACTAGTACCAAATGGGTTAGCAATGCTGCTTATTTGTAGATTTAGAAAACTAAGTTCCGGGCATTGGTCACTGTGTGGATTCGGATGCACCCCAATGATCCTCCTCTCTCCAAGTGATGAGGTCTCATTAGAAGTCAAGGGGTCTCTCTCTTATGCTTGCCAAGATGGGGTATCATATCTGCTCACGATCCATGTCCTTCATGTGAACCTCAATTCCTTCCCGAAATGTCTTCATCCATAAATACATCACTCCTGTAACTTCATGTTGTCTATATAAATCCCTCTCACGAGATTCATTATACTTTAGTTGTCTCTCTTCCCTCTCCTTTTCAGCCGCAAGGTCTGCCATATTCATCCACCCTAAATTCCTCACCCAGTGCTCAAAAGAATATTATTCGGCCATAGGAAATGCTTCCAAACTCAGTGTAATGATCAGGATCTTTATAGCTAAAGGGATAACATGTAAGAATGATCCTCTTGGATTCCTCAAAACTCAAACTCAACAATCTCTAGATAGGAATATGTAGAAATCACATACTCCAAGGTGTAACTCATCAACACTCTACTCCACCAATGATCAACAACACGTGTCCAAGTCAAATCAGCATCATACAGCCTTTGATACTCATCTTGGGTCCATATGTGAGGTCTATAATACCAGCTTGATCTAGATGCATACGCTGAAATTCATTCATACAACTCCACTGGAAAACAACAAAATAAGGTCTCATATAGCTCATGATACATATGTTCTTCTACCCATTTACATGCATTAAACTCAAGTCCAATACTAAATATCTGAGAAAACTCATCCTCTATGCTTTTAAGCCATGCTTCGACACTATCCAAGGTCAAGTGCTTTGTCATCATGCATCATTCTCAAAATAGCTTCAAAAAGAGGTCCCAATTAGCCCACACTAATCTCATTGTCATTCCGACAATGGGTATCTTAAAAAATTCAAGGAAGGAATAGAAGAATGGAAATAATAACAATTAAAGAATGTAGATAAATAAATAATTTTATGAGTTTATGAGGCAACCTCCTCTCAGTATCACTTTGCAGTATCAACTCTAGATACTCCTCCTTTATTTTGGCCTCTAATACCTATCATCAAGTAAGTGCTTGCTTTATTTTTACGGGATATCCACAAAGAATGGATTCCAACTCATCCCTCATAATTTCACCTTTCTCATTTTTCAAAACCAACACAACACTGGAAATTGATGTCATTCTACTTTCTAAAAGTTCCATCTTCTATACAATTAGATTTCCAAGCTCTTCCAGCTGAGTCCTATGTGGCTCTTGTGCTACCTTTGCTAAGGCCTCACACTTTTGTTTAACCATTGACAATCTTTATGCACATGCCCAATGTCTCATCTTTCATTGCTTTCTATACCTTGTTATTCTCTTCGAGGGTTTTGATGTTGATAAGAGCCTTTGGAGTGTGCATATATTCAAATCCTGGTCCACTTTCTTCAATACTTCATATAATGCTTGTAATAACCCTTCATAAGATGTTTTTTTCTCATCACAGAAGATTTTTCTCAATTGATATCTTGTTCGGAGCATTTTTGCACTTGCATACAAAAAGTTTCATCTTCTAGTACCAAGTCCACTAAATTTCCCACATAGTGTATCACTGAAGAAAATGTCTGTGGTACCTTAGCCTCCATGTGTGGCCTACTTTGATTACCTTGTCCCCAATCTCCTCTGCAATGCTTATGAACACCTCATTCTTATTTTGTGTAAAGTCCTTCTCCTGTGTTAATCATGACATCTTTGCATCCTTTTTCTTCACCTCCTCACGTAGTGCTCAGATCATGGAATCTTTGTCCATGTTTCTTCTAGCCACCTCAGTAGAAACTTTCACCAATGCATTATTGATCTACTCATCTGACATGACAGTGGGATTTATTGTCATGTGTCTAACTTGAGGTGCCTTCTTCATTCACCTCAAAATGCATGACTCTATGCACACATCAAATTCAGGTTCATCCATGTGGAGTGCATCAACCATGATAGTGCTTTCAGTGTGCAAAATTGTCATATTTTCATCCATTAAATCCCATCCAAATAATTCCTTCTATGATATCATTCTTTGGAAGGGGGCACGATAATTTTTTTACGTCCTCTACATACCCCATATCTAGTGGAATGTTTTCTCCGCTTGTCCTTCTAGACCTTTGCTTTGCTTAGAAACTTTAGCCTCCACATTTGGGACTTGTGTCTCTATGTCCCGAACATCTTCAATAGTTGTCTCCTCTAGTCTTTTTATTCCTCTTTTTCTCCTTTGATGCCTCACCCTATTCTTCTATGTTCTTTGGAAGCGTAGGAGACTTAAGTGTGCTATCCTCTAACTCTTCTACCTCCTCACTCAACTTCGCTTCCTCCTTCTCTACGTGGTAGCCTCCTTTTGTGGAGAGAGTCTAGGAGATTTACACATAGTGGTTGGAGTAGCACCTTGGGTCCTTATTCTCCTTAATACCCTTTTAAATCTATGCTCCCCTTGGGATGCATTCATGTCCTCATCATCCCCCTCTTGTGGTTGAGGTGGTGTAAGAGTGCGCTTCGCTTCATCCTATTTGTGGGATGTCTCCTACCCCTATGCTCCAAACCACCACTATCTTCATGCTCCTCCTCATCTTACACTTCAATTGGCTCTATGGGCTTAGGCACTAGGATATTCTCCACCGTATGCTTCCCCTTTTGTGGTGCTTTGAAGTGCAAACTCACTTTCCACATATTTTTCATTCTCCATCTTCAGCTTTAATCGGAGATACACGAATGCCGCCCCACATCTTCTACAGCTAGACTTATTGGCTTGATATTCAATACTTCTGAAATAATCCTCTCTGTATAAGCACTTCTGCCAGGATACACATACTTATTCCTTAGCATATGGTAATCGCAATCTACATTATCTGCATTGAAGACCAGTCGACGTGTGTCTGTAAATCTATGAACATATGCTTGAAAATACCTTGTAGTGAATGCATAAGGAAATTTGCACCAAGGGCTCTAGACTCCATCTTGCATTGGAAAGCACGCGATGCAGAAATGATGATATACAATAAACTAAAATTATTTCCCTACCACTGCTGCTAGGTCCTTTGGAATGCACCCCTCTTCCCAAAATGTCATGTAGAGTCTGTCATACCACTTCTCACACTTTGTTTTACATCATTTTTCATTCCCCCTGCATATGTACTTGCTAAATATTTCAGCTAGGGACTTTTTCTCCATGGGGTATTCACATAATTTCTCCTTTGGTCCATCTGGTACTCTTATCTCCATAAATACTAGTGATAGTAGAATATCCCCAAAGTTGATCTTCTCTCTTGTGTGTGCTTCTTTGACTATTTTCTTTGTAATATAGCCTACAATGTTGTATATTTTCCCTTCTAAAATCTTACACTCCACATGTAACCACATAGTATTTACTTGAGACCACCACTCCTGATCATTCAACTTGGTAACAAGGTGTGCTGCAACTTGTACAATTAGACAGTTCTTCAATTTTTCTATGTCCATTCCCGTGGACCCTTTAGGTATCCCAACTCCTGTTTGGTCTTTACAATCATGGCTTTATCTCTAAGGTCACCTTTGATATCTTCTATTGTGTCCTTCAGATCTGTAACTGATGAAACAAGCGTAGATGATATCCTAACTTTGCATCTTGCAAAGTAGAAGAAATCTTCATGTACCTTGCTCATGATCCATTGATACAAGGGCTCATACTTCCCAAAATATGATAGCTCGTACAACTAGTAGACCCCATTTATCTTCAAAATATTTTCACCCGCATCATCATATACTAGCATGTCCTTCATCATGCATTTGTTTATTCGAGAAGTGAGTAAGGAATCAAGCTCCTTCTTATTCTCCGAAGTCTTGTGATTATATTCACTCACTTTTCTCTTTCTAATGGGTGAATCCCATTCTTTCCTGGCGGTGACTCCTTATGGATATTGCATCTCTGAGAAATGGCTTTTGGGTGCCATTTCTTCGTCCTCGATGATCACTTTCTTCTTTCCTTTTACTACCACTTTGTAGGTGCCTTCTTTAGTGCCATTTTTACCTTGCAAATGTCTCCTCTTTTAACTCTCGCAACTCAGTAAATCAAACCCTAGTTTGAATCAATCATGCCATAGGTGGAAACTCCATAACCTAACCCTTTTCTATCTCCCTAATTTTTTCAAACCCTTCACCACGGGGGGATGCAAGCTTCTTGTCACAAATCTTGTTGTCAAACTTGGTTTCACACCCTTCACACCTTAACTCAATCACTCACTCTTTACACTTGGATATTTCTTCAAATACTCTTAGTTGCAATGGTAAAAATGAATCTGCATCCCATCCTTATATAAATTTTTCAAACTTTGATACATTTATTACTCCTTCACCTACCAAATATCCCCTCATTCATTGACCAAATCCATTTTTTCTTCATGATACATCTTCACACCTAGCTATAATCTTCTAGCACTCCTTCCTACCATCCGGTCACCGACTTCTCTTCGCAGTGCACTCATGTGCTCGAGTACCTCATCACTTTACCTTCTCCTAGTAGCTAACATGGCCTTTGCTTACCTCACATTATATTTTTATTTCATTCATCTTTATCCTTGGTCATTTTTGAGAAGCAATCTTCTTTAGACATAAAACAGACCCGTAGTAGCTTATTCCTTTCACCTTTCAATTCTTACAGTCTTTTTCTTAGATAACTACAACCACCCCACACAAAAAGTATGTGTAGTCCACTGTGCATAAACAATCTTCATACCATGATTATCTTTATACGTGCAAGTTATTACATTAAAAAAATAACTAAATTGATAAAGCATAGTGACAAGGAAGGAAATACATTAAAGAGATACATAATTAAAACCTAAGCTAAATGGCAATACTGCCTTATTACAAACACCAAGAAGACTCATTTATAGTTGTTCTTCAACCTACTCCCATTAAAGTAACTAGATAGCCATGTTCCATCAAGTGCTTCTAGTTGGAAAGCACTTGATTCAAGTATAGAAGTGATAAAATACGACCCTAACCAATGTACTTTGAGCTTGCCTGGATGGCACAAGAACTTTGAGTCATAAAGAAGCACCATTTTTCCAATCTCAAAATTCTTATCCCATATGTTTCTATCATGCCATGCCTTCTGCCTGGTGTTTTCCTACTTTTGTCTCTATCGTGCTATGGCTCGATGCTCATCTAGTTGAATCATCTTCTCGATATGCTCTTCTAAATCTTGTTCATTAGATAGACCTCCAGCACATGCAATGCACAAAGAAGGTAACATAAATTCTATAGGAGAATATCTTCCATGTCAAACACCAAATGAAATGGTGTGGCTTTGTTCAATATCTTGTAATTTGTTATGTATGCCCAAAGCAAATATGATACTTTTTCATCCCAATCCTTTCTTCCAACATCACAAATTTTTGTCAAAGTTTGGCTCAAAATCTTGTTGAAGGCCTCACTATTTCCATTTTATAGTGTGCAACCATAAACTCATCTAATAGGATCTTGAATGTCTCATTCAAAAAGTGTGTACCGCTATCACTTGTCAAGATTAAGGGATAGCCATATCTTGTAAGAACATTCTCCCAAAGAAACCTAGCTGATATAGCTTCGTATAGTCCTTAGTAGGTGTTGCTTCGCCTAATGCGTGAGATAATTTGTGCAAGTAATGATATAGCATGATGCATTACTACACATGGTTGGTGAAATAGGTCCTACAAAATCAATGGCCCATTTCTCAAATGGTTCAGCACTAGTAATTGGTCTCAAAGGCATCTCATCTCTTTGCCCTAGTTTTCCTAAGCATCGACAATGATCACACACCTTACAATATTATTTACAGTCCTTATACAATGTCTCCCACCATAATCCAACAAGTAGAATCTTCTGAGAAGTCGCATCACCTGCATAATATCCTCTTGGAATACCACCATGAGATTCTTCCATGATATCCTTAGGCTCATGTTCCAATACACAATGGCGTAATACTTCATCTTTGCCTAGCTTGTAGAGATCACCACTGATTAACATAAATGGTTCCGCATGTATAACAAGATACTTCTTTTCTAAAGTTTTCATTCCTTCTAATGCTAACCTATTCGTAAAAAGACAAAAATATATTCTAATTCTGTGGGCATGCATTATAACCTATATAACTATGCATCCGACATTGTTTCTTTAATTGTCTGCATCCTCTCCTGAATTGATTCTAGATAAATGATCTGGTCCATAATTTATTTTCCCTGGCTTCACTATAACTATGAAGTAAAATCTTGAAATAGGAGCACCCATCTTCATATGTGCCCCTGTAAGATGATCTTGTTTACTAAGTATTTCAATGCCATGTGATCTATATAAAACAAAAATGGTGTTGCTAACAAGTAATGTCAAAACTTGTACAATGCATAGATCATTGACAACACTTCACACTTTGTAATTGTATAATTCCATTCAAAGAGGAGTTAGCTTCCTACTAGTAAATAGATTGGATGATCTATAATACCTTCACTAGGTTGAGCTAACACAGTGCCAATGGCCATGCTTGAAGCATCAACATGCACATGAAATGGTTTATCCCATTAGGGAAAGCGTAAAATGGGCGTGGTAGTAAGTTTCTCTTTTAATATCTCAAACACGTTTCATTGTGGTTCTCCCCATTAAATGTACCTTTCCCCTTTAATAATTCTTCCAAGGGCACAACAATTTTGGTATAACCTCTTATTAATTTTCTATAATATCTTATATGACCTAAAAATATGGGCACCTCATTTTGATTGTTAGGCACTTCCAAGTGTAAAATGACCGCAACCTTTATTTGGATCAACTAGTAAACCTTCCTTACAACTTATATGTCCTAGTAGTATTCCAAATGGTGTAGCAAATATGTACTTCTTAATGTTCAAAGAGATACTCAATTGTTTGCATCATTTAAACATTAAGCATAGATTGTCACAATGATCTTTCACAAGCCCATATATTGTCCAATCATCTAGGTAGACCTGTAAGAAGTTATGAATAAATTATTTAAATGCCTATAAAACTATTCAGAATACATCGATGTATTTTTCCATCTAAAGGGCAAGCATAATATAGGAAAAACTTCCCCATTTAGTAGTAAATGTTGTCTTTTCTTGATCCTCCTGAGCAATCCTAACCTGATGATACCCGGAAAATCCATCTGTGAAGGAAAATATTTCACTCCCTACAACTCCTAGTATTTCCTTAGTGAATGGCGTGGGGAATGGATCTGTGACACATGTAGAATTCAAATCCTTGTAGTCCACACATATTCTAATCCATCCATCCTTCTTGATACTGATCACCATTTGGCTAACCCATTCAAACTCATCGAGGGGCTTGATAATTCTAGATTTTAACATTTTACCAATCTCTTCTTTTACCTTTTCATGCAAATTAGGATTCATTCTGTAAGGTCTCTTTCTAACTTTCCATGCACCATCCTTAAGTTTTATCTTCATTTCAACAAGTGATTCATGCACGCCTTTAAGTTCATAATATCCTTGAGGAAATAAGTCCGATAATCACCGAGTAACTCGATGATCCTTGCTACCTCCAAATCTGACCAGTAATCTCCAATTATGGCCTCCTTAGGCTCAGTTTCCGAACCTATATTCACCTTATTTGTCTTCATGGGTTCATGCAGGGCATGCATATTCTTTTTACATTGTCCAAGACCTCACACCCCCATGTGAATGTTCAATATCTAGGTTCTCAACTTCCTTGTCATCTATGAAGTAAACCATACTTCTTTTCTCTTTCTTAAGGCAAGCGCATTTAATTAGTAAGGAGTTTATTTCTTCTTCCTTCTCAAAACATGCTCCAAACTCCACCTCACTAAATAATTCTTGAATATGCTCTTCTACTTTTCACTATCTCCCATAGTTAAATGCTTGAAATTTTTTAACACTCATCTATCAAGGTTTAATCGAGAAATAGTCAAAAGTTTGTATCATTCATGTAATCAAATCTTGCCAATTTCCAGCTTTCTCATGTAGTTTTGCATATACATACCAAGCATGTGTCCATCCTTTTAGCATATAATACAATCCATGCACCCAGAGTGTAGGTGGTAATTCTTCCTGTCCTACTATCTAGAGTCTCTCACACTACTTAATGTGATGTTGAACAGGTTGATCACCATGATAAGTGTAGATTTGCGTAGGTGCATTATCCCTTATAAACCTAGTAGAAAAATCTATTCCAATTTCTTCCCAATTTATAATATTATCCCTATTGACTACCCACCAGCGCATTATTGTCCCGTGCAATGTATATACTAACATATCTCTCCTTGTACTTTGATCTGTCCATTGTGTTTCCATGGCCTTCAGAAAGGCAGGAAGATCTTTTGTCCCTGTATACCAAGGTACTGTGCTACCTATCCGTCGAATTGAAAAAGTCAATTTTTGCGCGTAACCACGCCTTTCACTTCATGCCCTACTAATTCATATGTACCATGGGCCCAATTTTTGCATGCAATACTTGTAGTAGCACTAATAGAATGAAAATCCTCCCACTGTATGATTCCTTCTTTTGACGCCTCATTGACTTCGGGGTCCTGAATAGCGCATACATAGATTTTGTTTAAATCCTCCTCACTTAGAGGCTCAACATATGGTGTAGAATTTCCATCTCACAAAGGTATTACAACCCTTTCCTCCTTGATTTCAAAGCTGATATAACCCTTATTGAATCTCAAGTCAACATTATTTGCATAACACCAAGGGCATCCAAGCAAGGATAGAAAATTGTCTACTTTTGCAAGTACTAATACCTCAAAATTCCCAAAGAACTTGGCCCCTTGTATAGTTATAGATGCATCCTTCAAAACTCCTATGGGAGTGGCCTTAGTCTAGTTTTCCATAAATAACACATTAGATGATGGCTGCAATAGAGGCCTCCCTATTTATATACATGCATCTAATGTAAGCACATTTACTTCTCACCTATATCGATCAATATGTTTCTCAACATCCACCCATCCATGAAAGCATTTAAAGTAATTTATTTTTCATAGTCAATGCTATCAGGGGGAAGATTTACATGCAGAATTTGTCGTCCGGTCTCAAGACTTACGCATGGAGTGTTCCCTTTTAACCAACTTCCTAATAGTGGAATAATGTTCTCCTGGCACAACATCTTGCACACCTCCAAAGATCATCGATATTAGTTTGGATTGTCTCGATGCTTCATTTTTATCCTTTATGTGTTGTATCTCACCTTGAAGATTCTTTAGCACTTCCATGGTATCTTGGTAAACTTCCTTTTGATGAGTAGGATCTAGGTACCTCGCATGTAAAACCTCCTCCTTAGTGATCATAGGCTTCTGGTGTAATGCCTCTCTCGCGTGTCCTACTTCAGCATGTGTAGTAATCTTCACTATCAATGCCTTAGGCCATTTTGTTATCTTGGGCATCCACCGATCCTCTACCGCACACCGGATTCTAACCATCCCGATGCCTTTGCTTTCTTGCTTATTCTACTTACTCGGATGCTCATATAAGTCTCGGGCATTCTTCATAGCTATGGTTCTTTCGTAGAAAGAACATGTAATATTCTCGAGAACATTCATGCCTATAGTGGTCGAGATCCACACGTATAACATGTTCCATTAGGGAACTCACATCTTCCTCCACCATGATATCCACGCCCCTTCCACGACCTCCTTCAAAATGCCCCTCATTCCTTTCATAGTGCATTTGATTATGATCCCGTCCTAAGCTCATTTTTACCCTTAGAATTATTTTTTATACATGTCTATCATACCCCAAGGTCTATAACATCATGGATCTTTCCAATCAGCCAACAATCCTTAGATATCATGGGTCGTGGACTTGTAAATTTTGTAAAATCAATATACATTCTTTGTTATCACTTATTGTAACAAAGGATAGTGACTAGCATCATGATTCAGAAGATAGATCTCATAGTCCAATAGTAATGAGTGTACAAATTTGTGAGGGCAACTATCCTTAGTGTGACCCTCCACTTCACAACTGCATACACCAAATTCCTCACCACGTTTCTTGGGCTGAATTTGCGATAACTTCTCTAACTACTTTTCCATGGATGTATTTTGTACCTCTAGGAATGGGCTAATGCTAGTGTCAATGTTCCTAACTACCTCAACATGTAAAGATGCTTCCAATTCTTCATGCAGATTAGTGTATGTCTTATATGACAATGCCCTTCTAAAAGGTGTAATCAATCCTCTAATGAACCACTGTTCATGTTGGATAGCATGAATATCATAAGATATCTTAGATAGAAGTGTCTTAAAATGAGCATCATACTCATGTACACTCTCAGTAGTGCCTTGCTTGATATCCTTGAGTACACTTATACTCTTCTACTCAAAATCAGGGATATAGAACTCTTTTAAGAAATCATCTTTCAATGTTACATAATCCATGCAAGTTTGATCAGTCAAACTTCCTATACCAGTTGTGTGCATGCCCCTGTAATGTAGTGGTGAATTGAATTTCCTTTCACTCAGCAGCTATATGATCCCTTTAGTGCACCAAAAGATTTCACACATATGCACATGTTTGGCAACATCCTCTATACCTCTATACTCTAGGAGACGAAGAGACATCTCCATATAGATATTTTGTGGTTGCTGCAGACCTTGACCACCTGATCTGGAACCTCCTATGTTCCCTCTACCTCCAGAACCACCAGATCCACTAGGAACTAGAACCACCTATACCTCCTGATCCGCCACCTATAGTTGGAATAAGTGTTATTGATATAGTCCCTTGTGCTCGACAAGCAGTAGTACTATCACGTACCCTACAATCTATGAGGTAGTTCCACTTCCAGAGGTGAATCCAACATCCTGTGTGCTCACATTTTGTGTGGATGATGCACCTAAAAATTCTCCTACAAATAACATTGAAGTTATATGTCCTGACATTGATGAACTTGATCCCCGACTTACTCCCGATCTCCTACTTCCCAAGTTCATTTGCTAGTTACTTGTCGTACTAGATATTGAAAAACCAAGTGCAAGGGCTAGGTCACCAGGTGGATTAAGATGCATGCCCATGGTCCAGTAGTCTTTTTGGTGCACTTATGTTTAAGAATGAGGGGGATCTCTATCATGATTTCCAAGATGGGGGAGTTTTGGATGCTCTGGCTCCACGTCTTCTACGTGAGGTACAAATCCTTCACGAGCCATCTTTCTCCTCAATGCCATACTCTCTGCAATGGAATGTTGATTCTTTATCTCGCTCTCACACACATCACTATAATTAAGCCACCTTTCCTCTCTCTTCCTTTCTACTTTGCTTGGTCTTCCATCTTAAATCAAACTTGTTCTGCCCTCGCATGTGGCAAAGTTTAATTAGCCATCAGTTTACTCTCTAGGTTCAAATTTACCATTAAGATCTTAATTGCCAATGGAATACCTTACAAATATGTTCCTCTTGGATACTGGAAAAACTATAATTCAGCTACATTTGGGAAAAAGTACGTTGAAATTGAATATTATAGAATATAACTATTTAAAACACCATGAAATCATGTATCCATTGTGTGAGTCCAGATCATATCAACGTCATAGAGGGGCTTGAAATTATTCCCGTGTCTAGAAAAGTGCACCATATCTCTAATTCCATTGAGATGCATAAGCAGCCACTTGTATAGTTCTACTAGAAAGATGGTGAAAAAGCTCTCATATAAGTTGTCATACAGGTTTTGTTCCACCCAAGTGCGTGTGTTAAACTCAAATCCACTAATGAACCATTGTGCTTATTCTTCCTCTAGATCATGTATCCATTCCTCAATACTTTCTAGTGTTAACTGGTATGTCTTCATCGTGAACCATCCTGAAAAAATCTGAAAAAGAGGTCCCGACAACGGAACCAATGATGCAACCTAGAATTTAGCAGATAACACCCTAGTCGCACTGGCACATCACTTACCCTAGACGAAGCACTCACTCGAAGTGCAAAAGGTACCAGGTCCCTCTTTAGGGTTGTTGTAACAAGATATTAACATGATGAAGGGAGAAATATATAGATTTATAGCTAATCCATCATTCTACAATGCATGCTACCTCAAATCTATGAAAAACAAGCTTAAACATTAATCATGATTGAATTAATAACATGCACTATTTAACTTCACACGTAATGAAACTTAGATTCAGCTAATATCTTCCATCTATTAGTAAATATAGAAGCTCCTTACGTATTTTCAATCTATACCAATGCACGTATGGAACTGATTCAATGATTTAGTCATATGCATACATCCTCTCAGTTACACATACTTACATCTCTCTCCATACATCCATTTCTAGCTCCATCTCTCTACTATGTACCTAACATCACATATATATAGCATGGAGACTTTTCCTTCACTACTTATCTATTCCGTAAATAGGTCGCATGCTATTAATAGCCACACACCATTTAATATCATAGCCACACATGTAATTTTTCTATCTATAGTCCTCTTATAGTTAACTAAAGTGTCAACTCTATTCTTAGCTTTTCTTCATGCATAAATGTTTCAAATAGCTTCTCCAAAGATAGACAATGTGTGGCACACACATCTTTGCATCGTTGATGTGTTTTGCATTCCATCTTCTAAAAATAGGTCTTCATGATCAAACTCAATTAAGCCCTAAAATTTGAACTTGCCTTCCACATGCAGTCCTTTGTCCTTCTGCGCCCTTGGTTCCGGCCTTCTATCCCACGCGACTCCTTGTGTGGTTTTAGACAAGTACTATTTGATCAACATCCATGTTTTTAAGACATGCTTCGACACTATCCAAGGTCAAGTGCTCTATCATCATGCACCATTCTCACAACAACTTCAAAAAGAGGTCCCAGCAACAGAACCAAGATGTAGTCATTTACTTACCCTTAATACCTTTACTAACCCCAAGCACACTAGCCTATCACCCAACAGCACTAGGAACTTACCCGAGGCACACGTGAGTGCCAATACCCTCCTTTATTTGAGCCTTATGAGAAGGTTCTGCCATTAATGGAGGATGATTTGCAGAAGCAAAAGTACATTCACTTATTTAAAAAGGTAGAAGATGTAACTTAACAGATCTAACATTAATGCATCATAAAATCTAATATCATTGTAAGAAGCATAATAAATTAGATTTGAGCCATGATAAGTCATATTGCACGAGATTTTACACCCATAAACAAGATATACAAAACGAACCCATATATATATATATATATATATATATATATATATATTGATTTAAAATAGTTCTGGTAGCCACATTATAGTCAAAAGGGTCATCTCAGACCATACATATTAAAATGATAGAGACTCAACTCCTATCAACATCTTTGATATGATACCCTAACTATACTTTTCCCATTTTAACCCTTGTTACATATCCTAGTGCCATATATAGGCTTATGGCATCCCTTACAACCTTTAGCACTAAGTGCTCTAAACCCTAGTATTACTACAACACTTCATACTCTCCTTCTCTTTCTCTACATTCTCTATGCATTCTCTCTATCTCCCATCATCTCTTTTCCTCTCTGTCTTTGTGTATATCTTGCATTTTTCTCTCTAGCTTGAGCATATATTTTTATACGATTAGCACCCACCGTCATGCCTTCTCCCTTGAATGGATCGTGTGCCAAGTGTCGATTTGGTCCTCCATTGGTGAATTTCTATCCCTTTGAAAACCCTCTACTCTCTATAATGATGTCTTCTAGGAATATTCCCTGTGTGGAATATCCTTTTCTTGACCTCCAAGGTTCTAGGTTGGCACCTTATCAACTCATCACGCCTATTTGGGTCTCGCACATTTTTCTCAAGTGTCTCTTGAATTCCAAATATGACTAAGTCCCTTTAAAATTTTGTGCTACTTCCCACGTGCACCCTGGTTTCACTTAAACCCTTCTTAAACCCCTTTGTCCTATGCACTTTCCCCTGAGTGCCCTTCTTCTCATTAGTCCTACGTGCACATGCCCTTTGGTACTTAGCCAATATTTTAGGGCCCAACACTTCACTTGAGATTTCTATGTTTTTGATGTGTAACAAAATTTCATCCTCCACACTCGTAGAATGATCGACATCATATTTTTAGTTTCTATTAAAACAAAATGAAACTTTCTATTTCCACTTGTCTATATGTAGGTTCCTTTTCCGTACCATTCACATTTTTTTATAGTTTTCATGTCATGAATTTTACTAGATGTTATAGTTAGATCCATTTAACATTTGTGACTTATCCATGATAAAATGATTAGAACTCATTTTTTATTATGGTTTACATGTTTTTAAATCATTTACAACCAAATTCAAGACTAAATCTAGAATTTCACTATTTTGAATCAATACTTGGACCTTGTTTTACACTTATGACACAAAAACACAATGTTATGTCAAAAATAAAGGATGACACTTTCATAAAACATCAATCAACAAAGGGAGTTTTCAAATGAAATTTATTACAAAAATTTATCTCTGTCATTTTAAGAGTCAATCCAGGGTTGTGTGCAAAATTTTGGGATCTTCCTCCTTCCCAATGTAATTAATTTACTTCCTACATTCTTAAGTCATACTTGAGAAAAAAATGCATTAACTAAATATTTTTAATGTAATAAGATTAAGAATTAGTCTTCTAAGATCTATATAACAGGGCCACTTTCCATTACAACATAAAGACCTCCTTTAATTAAAATATTTATAACATCATTTAAAGGGTTTTAAAAACAACCCCTAATAAGTGATTCACTCCCAAATATATTGTTAAGAGTGAATATATATATATATATATATATTTTTGTTCATATTAATATGCATTATTACAATTCTATATATTAATTGTTATAAACAAGATGTTTTCCATTTTTCTTGTCCTCAAGGTTGAACGATCCCAAACGAGACATGCTTCAAGGAAAGTGAGGATGAGAGAATGGTTGAGAGATGAAGTTTTACCAACATCTTATAATTTTCCTTCAGCCACCAAATGGGTAAAGACTAATACTATATATATATATATATATATATATATATATATATAATAATGCACACTTACAATGATATAATTAAAATCATAAAATATTGATTCTAATCCAAGAAAAATCCAATGAAAAAATCTAAGTAATGTTATTGTCTACTCCAATTTAATGCCAACACCTCAAGTATATATTGAAATTAACAAAATGGAATCTAATTAATGAAAAAGTAAGGGAATATATATTGAAATGAACAAAATGGCATCTAATTAATGGGGAATGCAGGTAAAAAATTCGAGTGGATCTAAGCCAAGATGGATTGTAGATTTGTTTAGGGTTTTGGAACTTAAAATTTCTTAGAATATGACTTGTAATTCATACCTTAGAGAAGAAGAAAAAGGGTGAATTTTGTTATTGGGTTTAGAGTTTTAGAAACTCTTTCTTTTCAACATTTGGGAGTGAGAAGGTATGTCATATTTGAAGAGGTTTGTCTCTACTCAACCGCACCTCCTCTTAAAAGAGAAAATTGGTAATTGTAGAGTCAAGAATGATTATTATGACCATTGAGGATATATGAATGTCTATGCCATTTCCTTAAGAAATGATCCTTTAAATATTTTAATTGGGTGCATGGCCAAAAATACATTCAAAAACAACAATTCTTAAACCTCTATAAATTCTTAGTGGATCTGGATACACTTTTCACTACTAGAATTACACATATAAGGATTTACTTCATATTGATATTGATTTTATAGAGTATGTTATATTTTCAACATAAACCCTCATCACATGTACTTTCAAAATGTGTATGGTCTGATGGGAAATATTCCTTACGGACAAGTTGTTGTTATAGGACTTAGTCAAATTTTAAGCACAAGTCTCATTTCTAACAGTTTACTTCCTTTAATGTTCAAATAAATGAAATAAATTCATAGTATAGAAATTTTCAAAGTTTATCAATAATAGATGTGGAGGAATTTTGTATGGTAAAGACACAATTTCCTTGGTATTTTTATTTTTCATTTGGAAAAGGAGTAAACTATAATAGGGGTAGGGGTTTTCATTTTTCATTTTTCATTTTACAACATATATCGAGTCGAGCATGCCACTTAAAATACAAGTAGGTGAGTTTCCTACAAGAACATACTTTTAAAACTATGAAATATCAAATTCAGTCAATGTTTATTTTTCCTTATATGAAATGATTAAATCAATTATTATATAATAATCATTAAATTTTCTTACTAATTAAATCATCTAGTGGGCCCGCTTCAACTTTTCAAAATTTTATTTATGTTTTGGAGAGAGAGATGTGAAAATTGAAGTAGGGGACACACTTTTATAACCCAAGATAAGTTACAAACTACCCAAACTAAATTCTTTGTCAATAATTAAGAAATTAAATTATTTATTTATAATTTTAGAAAAATTAATTTT
The DNA here is from genome assembly GCA_018340775.1 of Taxus wallichiana var. yunnanensis. Taxonomy (NCBI): domain Eukaryota; kingdom Viridiplantae; phylum Streptophyta; class Pinopsida; order Cupressales; family Taxaceae; genus Taxus; species Taxus wallichiana. Next base: position 781,818,623 of record CM031242.1, on the reverse strand, counting down.
TGAAAAATAAAATTACTCGAATTTGGTACCTTATCAAAAGGATCGAGGTAAATTAAATACTAGGTTGATATAATTATTAAATATAATTTATATAACACTACACAAAGGTAAATGAAACAATACATTTTCATAGGGAAAAGCTTAAATAGGTAAAAAAACTCACCTATTTAAGAGCTATCAATTTAATTGACAAACATAGTAATTTGCACTTAGCTACTCATCTAGTAACTCCCTTTCACCCTTCTCTTCTCCTATAATCGTAATTTATTTCATGGGCCCAAGTGTCCTATTTAATATGGTAGATTGGGTGTGGCCCATGAAAACATCTTTTAACAATAATTTGTTGAAGAAATTTAATATAAACACATAGATTATATTTAATAAATATAAGTTATCATTCCCAAAAAATTTACACCCAAATACAATAGTAAAAATATCAAAATATATTTTTTTAAATACAACCACATTTACTATTACTACCATAGTCACCGTGATATAAGTATAACTCTCTCATACACATTGATTGTCATAATTTTAATTTGTCTAAATGACATACAACTAACTATTTTACATTCACATACATTACATCTCGTAATCAAGAGATGTTGTTGTTTGTGGAAGCACCATTACAGTTGTTAGGCCCACAACTCATATTTCCTTTTAGTTAAATTTAATCATTTAACATCATTATTTAAACCACATTTATGTGTATGAAACATGTGCTCATGCCTCAAAGTTGCAATTTTCCCATTTAATAAAATGTTTGATCACCAATGATTATCTCCTTTTATTTTATTTGTTTTGTGATCATCTTAGGAATTTTAGTAATATTGAAATCATTCGATGAGTATACAATATTTATAACAATCCTTCCAAGGGTGTTGTCTCACTTACTCTTGTTTTTATTACATTTACATTGGTTACTTAGTCTCATATTAGCATCATTTTTAGAACAATTATGATTCATATAACACTTTTATTGTAAGCACAATGGAATGAGAGGGGGGGGGTGAATTATTCCTACAAATTTCTTATTTCATTTACCATTAATTACAGCATCCATTAATATCCATCCATTCACATACATTCAATAATAGCTTATTAAGTGTGCACAATACATTCAAATAACCATAACACATGAGAGAGAGCTCATAGACACAATATTTAAGTGGGAAAAAATCATGGGGAAGAAAACCCACTGAAACACAAACATTATATTTCCATGTTTCAAATTTAGTGAGGCACCAACCCCTAGTTTAGGAGAGCACCAACCCCACAAAGTGTACCAACCCCTAGTTTAGTAGAGCACTAACCCCTAATTTAGTGAAACACCCACTCCAAAAGGAGGCTACAACACCCTAAGATGATCAAACACCCAATCAACCACATTTTTATGATGATCTTATAATTTTTTTCTACCACAACTGATGGAGATATCTCGGTAAGTGCACCAAGTTGGGGGACAATTAAGTGGACATCAAATCCTGAATTTTACATTAAAAATAGCAAAACATCAAATTTAGTCTTCCATGGACTTGAACCATGCCGAAAAGTAAAAATATGTCATAAAAATGGTACCATTGTGTAGGGGAGACTGTTAGCTTTGTATAAATATTGATTTTAAAGTGAATAGAATAGGATAAATATCATTTTATAATTTTTTACTAATAGTAGGTCTTTAAGACACTTTTTCTCATGAATGTTTATGTCTAGGTTTAAGACTGCAAATTTTGTTTCACTTATCAAAATGTGATAAAACTTATACCATCCCAACCATGGTGAAATTATATACATGTTCAAAAAAAAAAATTATTTTATTTCAATATTTTTTGATGAAGTTATGGTGGGCAAACGGAAAGTGCTCTGTTTTCTTTATGTTTTCATACCACTTTCACGGAAAAAATCATAAAAAATAAAATATTACTCAAAAAAATAAAAAATAAAATCCATCCCAAGATAGATAGTGGCATATAACTTCTCACCAAAGGAGAAAATATATATCAGTTTTGGTCATCCAAATCGTGGGCAAACAGACTATAATTTTATAGGTGTTTTTAAAAAAATACTAAGTCATTGAATTTTGAGTGTTTAATATAGCTAATATTTTCAAAAAAAAAAATTAAAATTATTATTTTAGAAACTAGATTCTGATGCTATGATTCATTTTAATATAAGTTTTTCTAATTTTGAGTGTATGTATTGCTAATAATCCTTACAAGTTGATATTATGTTGTTATTTACAATATGACGTCCACTTATGACCCCCTTTTGGCCCCCCAACTTGCTGCACTTACCCATCTGAAATTCAATTCATTCATCTCACACAATCAAACCCTCATTGCTTCAAATCCCTTTATCTTCTTCCATCTCAAATTTTCTTCACTCTAAAAACTTTCACACATGATCTTAATCAGTCTTAAACCTATAACAACCTTCCTTATACTTCAAATCATGCCCTCATACCTATTATATTCTTCCTTTTGGGTCACACTTTTCCCTAATGCATGACTAGCTCAAAAATGAGCTCACAAACACACTTAAATATGATTCTATTGTTTGAAATAAAAAAGGTCACTTTCCATCCTTTGGTTCAAACAATACATATTTACAAATTTCTAACAAATTCATAAAATAATTCACATATAACTGATATAGTTTGGTCATGCCCAAAATCATCAAACATGCTCAAAACAAGCTCAAAACAAGCTCAAACCCCCATCATCAAGATGAGAAAAAACCACAAATGCCAAAACCATGATTAGTAAAGATCCAAAATTCATCACACATATATAATATGACATATAAAAATAATCCATTGTTACACATTTTCTTGTATTAATTAAATAATTCATAACACAACTCAATAGGCTCAAAACCTTCACCAAACAGTTGTTTCCAATACCATGTATCCACCTTTGGGAATCAAGTACACCAAAGAACAAATCAACTATGACATCTATCCACTCTATCGAATAATCAGGTCCTATGGATCACATCCATGTATGTTAGAGCTCATGAAACATCTGTATGTGTAAACCACACTAACTTTCCTCTTCACCAAATCAAGCTTCCCAGAAAGTAGTTTTACAAATTCAACTGGTTTGCACCCTTGTTGTCACTTCAAAGACCTCAAAATTCCTTAAATAGGAACAAAATTCATCCACATTAACTTTTTAGGTGATATAAATAATCATATAATACAAATTCATGCCTCAACTAACTCAATCTTCTAGTATGAGCAATCATTTCCTAAAATTCAACATCCTTCTTTTTCACAAACTAACCTAGATGACCACTCAAATAAAATCACCAAGACACAAAACTTATACCAATGTAAATATTTCTAAATACTCTTTCTAGAACATATGATAAGTTCTTCCAACTCCAAGTGGAAGGCCTTCAACCAAGACCATCTCTATAAACATCTTCTTAAGCCCTCTTGGACTCAAGAAATGACTTTGAGCTCAACTTGATCCACCACTCCAAAAATTACTTCCACACTTAAAAATAATTTAGCATAATTAGATATGATTTTTAAAAACTTAGAAACTTTCACTAGTCATTAACAACTTAAAATCATCACTTTACCTCATGAAGCTTCTTCTCACCCTACTCGATAAAGCATCCTCCAAATTTGACTTTCAAATAACAGGTCATACTTTCTTCATCCCATTTCAAAAACACAAGTTTTATATACATTGGAAATATGTTTGAATCGAGATCACAACACAACTTAAATGGAGTCATAACTCCTCTTATAATTCCAATTTTAGTGAAAAATCTCTAAACTGACCCAAAACTACTCCTCCTAAATAGGGTAAAATTTACCATTTTTCATATCATGTATATGTATAAAAATTCCAGGGCTAAAAAATTTCAATTATTTCACAACTTCTTTGGGAAACATTTCCTTAAACTAAACTTTGTTTGAAACTAGTATTTTCAGGTGGGGCCCACATACTATCACATCTTCTAATTCACCTTTTTGGAAACCTAGATGAGTCCTCTATAACCTAAAATCATCACATTTGAAAAACCAATAAAAATTTGGCTGATATAAGTAATTTCCTCAAGATGCTTTTAGTTAGGGTTTAGCTAGCAACTTTCCTTCTTAACAATCATTGATAAAAATGTGATAATCAAACCACCTCATTATTTTTGTGAAACCTTCATAACTGACCTAATAAGTTATTCCAAAGATATTTTTTTCCCATGCAAATCACCCAACTCACAAAGAGCATCGAAGGTCAGCTTTTTATGAAAATTTCACTCTAAAGAACCTAGTTTTACTAAAACTCAAGTATATTGAAATTCCTTTTTCAGAATGACCTAAAACTTGTCATGAAGCATCATGACAACATCATATACCTGTAAATACTCACCATTTATCACAAATATCTTTTAAACTCTCTAGATAATCTCATTTACCCATCCTTTCTTACATGATCTCAATTCCTTACTTCCCAAGGATCTCATACATACATCATACTTCTGAGTTATGACCTAAAACTCACCATGCATGCCATTTATACCATATTTGTGTTATAACCATGCCTAGAAAATATTGGTCAGCTCCAAATCTCATACCTCCATCTCATTTTACATGCTCCAGGGCTAGGAATAGGCCTGAAATGACCTGACTCAACCATGAAACCTCATGATCTGACCATGTTGACATCTTATAGACTCATACACACATATAAAACACCTCATGTACCATGAATCACTTCATACAAAACTTTTACCAATTTAGGAGAGATGAAACCGTGACTAGGCCTACTTAACCATGCACCAGACACCACAGTAACTCATCAAATCCGACACTACTAATCAAACTTCATGTTTAACATCTAATTGACACCTCATGGAGACTCACATGAGCTCATGACACCATTTTCCATCAATGTACTTGACATCAATGACAACACTAACACACAATGGAAAACAATCTCCCCTTTGTTATTGATGGCAACCACCTTCAAAAACATTGATGACAACCAAGAAGACCAAACACATACTTGACTCTTTCCTATGTTTCAGATGCTTCTCTACCCCTTTGTTATCTATTACAAAGAATACAATGAAAGTTATACTACATGGAAATTTATAACAAACAAGACTAGATACAATGACAACAATGCAAAAACTAACTTACATGCTCAATTAGCTCCCCTTGGGACTGAAATTGGTCTTTTTAACTCCTTCAGAGCATATGAAAATTCATGGACCTATAATGAGCCACAAAATATATCCTCATAAAATTATAATCCTCATATTATCCTTCATTCTTTTCATACAACAATTTCTAGGTCTTAACCAAGCTTGAGAGCATCAATTCTACCTCTAACCCTTGCTTGCATGTCTTAGGTGTGGATCAATCACATCAACTCATTCCTAAAGATATTTTTCATTTTATTCACTCTTATTTTCATGAGACTACCTTGTTTATCCACAGACCAAAACTTATTTCCTATTTACAACTACCAACCTTATATATTACCTTACTAGGCTTACTTGTCACCTTGTCCTTGTTTGAAGTCAACTATGGACTCCTTGGATACCTCACATTCTTGATAGGGGTAAAAAAAATATCCCCTATCATGGAAGATCTCTCGTTAGACCTACAAAATACAATTATAATGTTCACCAACCTATTTATGTTATAGTATGGCGTGACACTTACTCATGGAACACTAGATCAATCCTTATGGCCCCTGTATATCCAAACAACTTCTGAAAGAACTTCCAAATATTCATTCTTACCATCTTATTCATAGAAAAAAATTTCCTTATCCTCTTCCTTATAGATCTTCATAACCTCGACCTTGTTTACTTTAATATTTAATTTCTCACCGTAATACCTTTACTCTATCACATACATATTTTGAATTATCCACAACTACTATATTTATGCAAGATTTATAAAGCATGTAACCTACATATTTTCCCCATTTATCAACATTTTTAGCTATTGTCAGTGGAACCCCAACTATATAGAGTCAACATACAACCTTTAGAAACATTGTTACGCTTTTCAATTGTTAACTTCTTCAACACAATGGCAATCGCTTCTATCCACAATGTGCTCTCTTTTAAAGATCTAGAAATCATGACTAGGACAATACACAACATTGAAAAAATTCATTCTTTCCTAAATGTTATGCCATAATTTCACTTCTTGGATTTTATACACAACTCCCAATATTTGACAATGAAATTTTCATCTTCAATCCTTCACATTATTTCCAAATATCCATGCACTGTATACAACCTTGATGATGTAGAATCCATTTTTATACTTTAAATGAGAACACACTCTGTACAATCCTTTAAGGCATAATCATAGCCTCACAAGTCCTAAGATCATATTTTACATTTGACAATCCTATAGGATGCATTGTCCTGCTACAACTTATCATACCATTTGATCACTTCAAACCTTATTCTTTTCATTTTCTTCCTTCATGTACTTAGAGATCCTATGATTTTATTCAACAACCTAGGACCTTATTGAATTTGAACTTCTTAGAACCTACTATGATTAATCACCTTTTATTTTCATTAGACTTAAGAGACCTTGCAAACTAACTCTTCAAAGTCATGTATAAATCCTCCATCAACGCTATCAACCATGTAAATTTCACTCGAGCCTTGAAACTTCCCTTGAATACACCAAAATCATGTGTCATGTAGACACCTGTAGATTACCTTGACAATACACAAAACCCTAATTTTGAACCTTCAAGATCATTCTTGTATGAAACACCTTCATAGATTTTTCATAATGTCATTCCTTTAACAAGACTCTTGTATTATTGCAGTGTCTTCAATTTGTATTTCTTAATGATCCACCACTTGATTTTTTTATTCATAGACCTTCCATTATGTTTATGTATAATAGGTTCAAATATACTTCCTTAATGAATATGAATATCATCAAAAGATTTAAACATACCTCTCATTGTGTATAAAATATTGGATGAGGATCTTTAGTACACACATACCTTTTACAAACCTTCATGCATAACAAAAATTTTTTGGAATAAGAATAGAGCATCATATTTATTGACTTCAACATTTCAGTATCACTAATCCAATATTGAATTTGAGAACCTTTATATCCTTCTAATTGACCATATTTTTCATAGATGAAGGTTTTATCTTAGTCTTTGATCAACTCCAAAGGCTTGTAATACTACATTACATGGCATACACAAGGGAACACTTATTTCTTGGACAATGGAGTCTTTCATGTTACATTTTATAGTGAAACCTATTAGTTGAATGGTATACTAAATCATATTATAGTGAGACAGAGCTCCCCTAATACCTTGAGCTTTATATGACTGTAGCATTACTACAAACCGTAGACACAAAATCACATGCTTTGGGTACATTTCTAGGTCATAATCACATACCACTATTCATATGATTCCTAAGTGAGAAAACTAACAATTGAAATCTCTCTTGGGCCTTTTGTTTGTGTTTATTATTTTATATTTGGTCCTACACACCATACAATACAATTGGTATTTCACTTTCTTATCTTGTATGGCTTTGGACACCAAACACCTAGGAACCCCATCCTTTTTGGTGCCCCTGACCCTTTTCTATCTTACTCACTTCTTTTGGGTCTCTTTAATCTTTTGGGAATCTTATTTTCTTGTGTCATCCTTATAGTTTTCAATAACAAAATTCACCCAAGGGAATCATATAAATTCAAATCTATGTGACCATACTAAAGAACAAAACTCTAAGTATATATTATCATCACATAAGGTTGCATCAAAAATAATTCTAATATCATCAAAAATCCATATAGCTTCATTCAAGGGACAAGGGAATGAATTATTGCATGCATGCATAGGAGGGGAAGTTCATTTTTCTATCCACACATCTACTTAGATTGCTAAATATAGTTATCACTCGTATCAAGTGCATCTTGCACAAGAGCTACCTAGGCACGATTTCTACACACACACACACACACACACACACACACACACACACACAAAGAACTACATGGATTTTGAAATGTATTACAACACTTGGTATTAATTTCACTTTATCACGTGACCATCGTGGTCACAAACTCCCCATTTGCATATTTTTATTTTTAGGATTTGATGTGTTTTGGGGTTTTGTAGGTTATCTCTCTCTTTGTAGGTTATAGGTGAATACAATGATCATCCAACTACACACAAGATACCAACAATGAATGTGAGAGACCATATCACAACATAAGAAAAAATATTTTATGAGGTATTTCATAGTCACGGGTTCCCAAAATATGTTTCTAGCACTCATGCGCCCCTCACCTAATCTAGGTGCCCTAGTCAAGCATATTCGAAATATCATAATTTACCAGGCACATTGTGATGGTATCCTCCTCCTGTTTAACAGTTGTCTAGCTTGACATACTTTAGGATCAAGTGTGAAATTAGCTAATTCTTATACTCTACCTTTTATACATAGGCTTTCATGTTTCTTTAGCTTATTTATTGAGTCAAAAATGTACTTTAGCATTTTATTTATCATGCATGACTACGAAATATCTAGGGTTTTATAAATTTCAAGATTTGGTGAATCATGACCACACATAAGTTTATATTTCATGTTATCTTTCCATAAATATTCTTGAGTCAGCATTTCAGCCCTTAGTCAACCATGCCTAGACTTGACAAGTCATATAAGTCATGTAACTAGTTATCTTTCACACATAAAACAACCGTACACTATTGTACATTTCCACAATCACTAAGCATCCTATACACTTATATCTATCTTCAATTGATATAACTAGGTTTTCCTAATACTTTTAAGATGATCATTCATTGTTACAAGATTTTTAATTGAATCAACAACCACCATGAGACTATATAAATCATACCTAGGTTTTCCACACTAAAATGACACATCATTGATTCCTTAACTTCTTGAGAACCTACTATTTCAAGATTAACCTTCATGATATCATATATTTTTGAGACACATATCTCAACTTTTCTAATATCTTAAGAGCCTTGGACTAATGCTATATACTCAATTATCAATAATTTGATGAGATAGGTTATAGACTTATCATAATAAGGTCTTAAACTTTCTCAACCACTTATATGGATAAAGACACAAGATACCTTATTTCAAAAACTCAAAAACTTTTCCATGAATCCAACCTTGAATTCTATTACTCAACCATTCATTTCTTAGAGTGTACTTGACAATCTCTATGATGCATAACACTTATGACACAATATCTCGCTAATGATGGAAAAATATAACTCAAACTCGTGACTCGACGTGAAACTTAGGACTTGCTCACATCATGAAAATATAAATTTAGTGAATATACATCCTCTCCCTAACCTTTTGGCTCAATTTCAACCCATGGAACTCCGAAAACACTCAATTAATATATATTGAACTTTTATATACACAGAATTGAGATAGATCTTCTTGATGTATGACATTAACAACTCACCACAACTATAAAATTAGAATATAAACTTCCATAAAGGAAACTCAAAATTGAGGACATGAATATACATTCTCATACACCTTTTGACAGACCAACATGACATATAACATAGATTGAGACACTTGAGATTTACTTTTGAACCTTTAAAAACCTATCTCTTGAACAAAACTCAACACTTGGAATTCTTCAAACAAGGACAACAAGATAAATTCAAACACCTACAAGTGGAAAGAATTGTAATAACACATAGAGAGATCACATGTCATACTTTATCACATTAGAAGTGTTCCAAACTCCTAGGAATCCTCAGCTTATCATGTATAGGAGAATGGATTGTATTTAGGAACATATGGTCCTCTTAAAATCCAAGCCCTCAAACTAAGGAAAACATACTTCCTTGATTGAACTTGTCTCCTATCTTGATGCCACTAGATCTCCTTGAAAAACTTCATTGGATTAGGCTTCATGATATGCATTTCATACTTTGAACCATCTCCCTTGACATCTTCAAATTAAAAAACATCCTTCTTGACCATAGGATAAGACCTTACCATGAACCTCCTCTTGTTTTTACATAGTCTTGCTATATGACTTGGTTTTTAACATTTGAAATAAACAAAATCCTCTTTCTTATTGTCTCATATAAACTTATATTCCAACTATAGTCCTTATCTCTATAGCCATACTCACAACATGAATGACATTCACATTTGAAGAGGCCTACATCATTCTTACAAGACTCTTTTTGGCAATCTCTAGCTTTATGACCAAAATCATGACAACTATAACAATAAACATTAAATGAAGAACCATACCTCATAGCATTAGGTTGTTTAATGAATTTATACCTTCTCAAATCATCCTTCTTGGTCACTTTATCATCAGATTTAGTACTTGGTCTAGCTACACCATCATTCTTCACATGTTCTCCTTTAAACCCTAGGCCTATTTTTTTCACTAGCCATTCTTTGGCTCTCCAAGATCCCCTCAATAGTTTCAAAACTCTTCTCTAACTTCCCATACATATTCAACCTATTAGAAGCATCTTCTAAATCAGATTCCAAATATTTCAACCTCTCTTCATACCTAGAATAGGTGTCTTCTTTCTCCTTTAGGGATTTAGACACACTTTCAACTTGTGACTCCAAACCCTTGATGACTTGACCATTCTCTATCTCCATTATCTTGATCTGATCTTGTAAGCTATGAATCATTGACTGAGAAACATCATTCTTCATTATTAATTTTGTCTCAACATCTAACGATCTACCCATGTTTTTGCTTCACAGGATCTCCTTCAAGTTTCTAAACTTAATTCAAAAGGATTTTCTCTGGTACCAATTGTTGGAATCAAATGGAATGATAAGAGGGTGAATCACCCTAAAAATTATTATTTCATTTACCATTAATTGTAGAATCCATTAACATCCATCCATTCACATACATTCAACAATAGCTTATTAAGTGTGCATAATATATTCAAATAACCATAACACATAAGAGAAAGATTATAGACACAAGATTTAAGTGGGAAACCATCATGAGGAGGAAAACCCACTGAAAAAAAAACATTATATTACCTTGTTTCAAATTTAGTGAGGCACCAACCCCACAAGGAGTGCCAACCCCTAGTTTAGTAGAGCACCAACCCTACAAGGAGCACTAACCCCTAATTTAGTGAAGCACCATATCCAAACGGAGGATATAACCCCTAAGATGATTAAACACCCACTCAACCACCTTTGTTATGATCTGATAATTTGGTTTCTTCCACAACTGATGGAGATCTCTAATTCATCTCACACAATCAAAATCAAACCCTCATTTCTTCAACTCGCTCTATCTTCTAAACTTGTATTGGCTCTAAAAATTACATGAATGGTCTTAATCAGTATTAAACATGTAAAAACTTCCTCAACTTTCAAATCATTCCCTCATACATTCTTCCTCTTGGTTCACACTTTTCCCTCATGCATGACTAGTTCAAAAATGAACTCAAAAACACACTTAAATATGCTTATCTTGTTTCAAATACAAATAAATTCAGTTTCCCTCATTTTTTATAATAATACATCTTTAAAATTTTCCAGCACATTCATAAAAATGTTCACATATGACCCATATAGTTTGGTCATTCCTAAATTCATCAAACATGCTCAAAACAAGCTCAAAACCCCATCACCTAGATGAGCTAAAACCACAAATGCAAAAAACATGATTATTAAAGCTCCCAAATTCATCACACATGTGTAATATGACATATAAACATCATCTATGGTCACATATTTTCTTTAACTAATCAAATAATTCATAAAACAACTCAAAAGGCTTAAAACCTTCACCAAACAATTATTTCCAACACCATGTCTTCACCTTTTGGAATCAATTACACCCAAGAACAAATAAAATATTGAATTTAATCACTATGTGGAATTTTTAGGACCTGTATATCAAATCCATGCATTTTTAGATATCATGAAACATCTTTATGTGCAAACCACACTAACTTTCCTCTTCACCAAATCAAGCTACCCATAAAGTAGTTTTACAAACTCAACTGATTTCTACCATTTCTGTCACTTACAAGACCTCTATAGGCCTTCAATAGGAACAAAATTAATCCCTCTTCAATTTCTAGGTGATATAAATAATCATCGAATCCATTTCACTCCTCAACTAACTCAATCTTCTAACCTAAGAAATCATGTCCTAAAAATCAACATCCTTCTTTTCCACAAATGTACCTAGATGAAACTCAAATAAAGTCACCAAGATATAATCCTTATACCACTGGAAATTAATCTAAATCACCTTTTCATAACATATTATAAATCATTCGAACTCTAAGTGGAACTCCTTCAACCAAGCCCATCTCTACAAACTTCTTCTTAAGCCTTCTTGGACTCAAGAACTAAATTTTTCTCAACTTGTGCCATCACTCAAAAAATCACTTACAAACTCAACCAAATCATGTAACATCCTTAGACATGATTTATAAGTAATTATAAACCTTCACCAATAAATAAAAATTCAGAATCATCACTTTACCTCGTGAACCTTCTTCTCACTTTACTAGATCAAGAATCCTCCAAATTTGTCAAATAAAGCAGGACATAAATTCTTCATCCCATACAAAAACACAAGTTTGATATATCGTTGGAAATATATCTGAACCAAGATCACAAACAAATTTAATGGAGTCATAAATCTTCATGTAGCTCTTGTAATTCTAATTTTACTAAAAGCTACTCCAAACTGCCTCAAATACCAGTCCTCATAAATAGGGTTACACTTTACCATTTTTACATATCAACCATGATATGAAAATATCATGGAAATATATATAAATTATAGGGCTAAAAAATTAAATTTATTTCACAAATTTTTGGACAACATTTCCTTAAAGAACTTTTTTGAAACTAGCATTTTTAGGTGGGGCCCACATATTATCACATGCTCTAATTCATGTTTGTGGAAAGATGGAGAGTCTTCTAAAATCCAATTATAAAAATTACAAAACAAAAAAATTAGGCTCATACAATAAATTTCCTCCAAGTTGATTTTAGCTAGGGTTTAGCTAGGGTTTTAAAGCAATTTACCTTCTTAGCGATCACTCATAAAAATGTGACGATCAAACCACCTCATTCTTTTTTGAAACCTTCCTAAATGACCTAAAAATATATTCCAAATAGCTTAGGTCCTAATGCAAAGCACACATATTTACCACAATCCCTCCCTCTAGAGAAGGGGAGGGAAAAATGATCCTCTAGGAATATAGGGCATCAATCACCATTAGCTTTAACGACCCCAATCCCTCCCTATAGAGAGGGGGAGGGTAGAATGATCCCCTAGGAATACAAGGCATTGATATCTATGGAGATATATGGACCTTCCATTGTGATATATATAGAGAGTATAGGGCTACCCCATCTAGATATTGGGTAACATCATCAGGTCCATTTTTGCTTCAAATCTTCACTCTAAAGAACACAGCTTTACCAAAACTAGATTATATTGCAATTCCTTCTTCAGAATGACCTGAAACTTGTCATGAAACATCATGAAAACATCTTATACCATTCTATAATCACAATTTATACCAAATATCTCTCTAACTCTCCATCAAATCTCATTTACCCATGGTTTCTTGCATATTCTCACCTACTTGTTTCCTAAGGACCTCAAACATGCATCATACTTATGTGTTATGACATAAAACTCACCATAAATGCCTTGTATGCCATCACCATGTTGAAACCATGATTGGACAAGAATTATCATCTTTAAATCACATACCTCCATCTCATTCGCATTCTCTAGGGCTAGGAATATGCTTGGAATGACCTAACTCAACCATGATACATCATGAACTAACCATGTTGACCTCTTATAGACTCATAAAACCTCTAACACACCTCATGGACCATGAATAACCTCATGTTAACCTTTTACCAACTTAGGAGATCCCAAACCATGACTAGGCCTACTCAACCATGCACCTTAAAAAATAGAACTCACCAAATTGTGACACTACCAATCAACCTTCATGTTTGATGTCGTATTGACACCTCTTGGAGACTCACATGACCTATTATCCCAAATTCACCCCTAGAAAATTTGGTCAAAAAAATCCCCGCACATAAAGAAAATATGAAGGAAATGATTTAGACCCACGAGCTCACATTCTATAACAAAAAACAAGGGGACAAGCGAGTTTGACTCAAGGAACATAGGGGGAAAATGAGTCTGGATGATGCAAAAGGAACCAGAGGCCCAAAAGAGTAAAAAATGACCCTGTGTAGGAAGGAATTAAAGAAACAACTCTGTCAAGCAAATTCATGCTTCAAATCTAGCAAATAGACTCGGGTAGGCTCTAAAATGGAATAACAGGGTTGAGGAAGGAGGCTAAACAGTGTCAAAGAAGCTAGAGGCTCGAGGAAAAGAGATGGTGAAGGTTTGAAGTTGTTAGGCTCTCAAACGACTCGTGAATAGGCCCAAAATTGGCTAATTATGGAGAAGACACTGGACACTACCAAGTGTCAAAGTGACGCATCTCCATGGATTAAATCCTCTCAGGTAGATTTAAAATTTCTATACCCCCATGTGTCTTGGGTCTAAAGTGGGGGAAGAGTCAATAGAAGTCAAAAAATGGATAGGGAAGACCTCAAAAAGACTAAGTATAGAAGACTCGGTGGAAGGTGCCAAGTGTCAAGTCGACGACAATGCCAAGATGGGAACCCAAGGCAGAGACTCAAAATTGTGCCAACCCTCCATGTGGAAAATGGTCAATAGAGGTCAAAAGGAGAGTGGGCCCAAATGTCTAAGTATAGGGTGAAGGTGGAAGGTGCCACGTGTCTTAACGATGCTCCTTCAAAGGTAAAATCTAGGGGCAGTTCTCAAATGAGCATGGGCCTTCCACGTGTCCTAGAGTCCAAAAAGGGATAGAGTTAGGTTGAATAGTGAAAGCAAAGAGGAAGTCCAGCAGAGGGTGCCAAGTGTCAGCATGGCATTGTTTCACAAGTAAAATTTGGGTAGGATTTCCAAATGAGTGACAACTCGCCACATGTCCCAGTGTCGAAGAAGTACCATTATGTCGTTGAAAATTCAAGAATTTCACATAGGTTTCCACATGTCAATCGAATCCATTTCAAGAGTAAGGGTAGAGGCCAAATCTCCAAGGTGTTCGAGGCCACCACATGGACCTTGTAGGGCGTAGTCTTCAAATATTTCCCCACAACCCTAATATTCAAATGACTATATCTTTTAACCGGCAATCATATTTGGGTGGGAGATGAATTTCTGGAAATGTCTCGACACTATATATGCCTTAGTAACATAAAATATCATTTTTAGAAGGCTCTGGTAGGTGAAAAATGGAAAAACATCTCCTCCACCAAGGACATTAACGCAGAATCTAATTTCCTCAACCACCATTGATTTGATTCGATCTTCTAGGGAACCGTAACATATTTTGGGTAGATTTGCAGGAGGCATTGATATTTAGTGGTTGAGCTTTAAAATAAGATTCAATGCATATCTCTAGGTGGTTGGAGTAGGATTTGATTTTTCCCTCTTCTCTCTCTTATTCTCTCTATATATTGTAATACCTCTCATATTAAGAGGGGGACATTTTGGGAGTAGGGAAACTCTATCAAAGTCATTTCCCAACTCTATTTGAGTTGTAGGCCTTCTCCAACACCTAGGGAACACATTTGTGCCTCTAAGCAAAATGTAATAGTCTTGCACTTTACATAGCTATAAAACCTTGTTTCGTGGCATCTTTCAACTCTTAACATTGCTTTTTGTTTCTCTATGCCTCTCTATCTCGTGTTTGCTCCATGTGCATGTATTTCTCATTTCTAGGTATAGGACATCGTGCAAAATTTATTAATTATGGAATGCATAATTAAATAGTATAATAATATTTTATCCTAACATTCCCCCCCTTAATTGTGCATTGTCTAAAGAGATGAGGAGAGGAACTCTCTGAACAACTCGAACTTGTCACGTGCAAGTGACTTTGTGAAAATATCTACTCATTGTTCAAATAGTTGGGAAAAATTGAAGCTGGATGTTGTGCTTCAACACATGTTCACGTATGAAATGAACTTGAACCTCAATGTGCTTTGTTCTCTCATGAAACACTAGATTCGAAAAAGTTTGAGAACACCTTCATTATCAACATACATGGTGGTCATTTTGTCCTATGGTATTCCAAGTCCTTCTTGTATGCGACGTAGCCAAATCACTTCACAGATAGCTTCTCCTATAGAACGATACTCGGCTTTTGTGGAAGAGTGAGAAACAAAGTGTTATTTCTTACTTCCCCATGATATTGGTCCATATCCCATAAAGAATACAAATCCAGAAGTGGATTTTCTATCATCAATGTTACCTGTATGATCTGAATCCAAATATCTAGTCAAGAAGAAGTTTTCATTCTTCTTGTATTCTAGACCAAGATCCACTGATCCTTTGAGATATCTCAAAATGCACTTTGCTACTTTCCAATGACAAACTTTGGGTTCTTGCATGAACCTGGATAGATAGCTCACTGCAAAGCTAATATCTGGTCTAGTGTAGGTCAGGTAAATGAGACTCCCGATCAACTGCCGATAGAGAGTGGCACTTACCTCAAGAGATGGATCTGAACGAGATAACTGCAATCTATTCTCCATGGGTGTAGCAATTGGTGTGTAATCCATCATCCTAAACTTCTCGAGCGTAGTCTTGGTATATTTCATCTGAGAAACAAAAATATGATTCTCTTTCTGCCACACTTCCAATCCAAGACAATAGTGCATCAGCTTGAGATCGGTCATGTCGAATGATTGATTAAGATATTTCTTCGTTGCATTGATCATTCTCACTAAACTACCAGTGATGACTAGATCGTCGACATAGACAACAACAATCACCATCTCCCCCTTACTTTTTGAGGTAGATATTGGGATCATATGGATTTATAACAAATCCATGTTATATGAGATGCTCATCAATCTTGATGTACCATGCTCGGGTGCCTGTTTGAGCCCATACAGAGATTTCCTGAGTCTACATACCTTTGCTTCTTGACTAGGTACTACATATCCCTCAGGTTGAGTCATGTAGACTTCTTCTTATAAATATCCATTTAAGAAGGCACTTTTTATGTCCATTTGGGAACTTTCCATCCAAACTAAACAGCTAGAGCAAAGATCATCCTGATCATTTTGATCTTAGCTATGGGAGAAAATGTCTCCTTGTAGTCAATGCCTTCTTTTTGAGCATACCCCTTTGCTACAACTCTCGCTTTATAATTTTCCAATGTCCCATATACTTTTACTTAGTTTTAAATATCCATCTGCATCCAATGGGTTTCTTCCCTAGTGGAAGATCGACAAGTTGTCAAGTGTTATTCTTCATCACTGATTGATATTTGGAATCCATGGCATCTTTCCAAGATTTTAACTGTAGGGGTTCTGGACTATAGAGGGCTCATATGATTCAATAACTCT
Source organism: Taxus wallichiana var. yunnanensis (assembly GCA_018340775.1). Lineage (NCBI taxonomy): Eukaryota > Viridiplantae > Streptophyta > Pinopsida > Cupressales > Taxaceae > Taxus > Taxus wallichiana. The sequence continues at coordinate 781,801,148 of CM031242.1, read as the reverse complement.
ACTCATAAAAGCAAAGTTAAATTCTTCTTTCTTTACTTTGTGAGTCCGTGGTCCAGGGGTGGATGTATCCATGGATCATCCAATCTTGTATCTCGTAATGTACTTGTACACCATTTAGGCATACACTAAATTGTTCCCATGGGTCATGGTTCTATCTCGATCAACACCATCATCCCCATCATTACTTTCATCTTTTGAGGGAACATCAGCTTCAATTTTTACAATAGGTGAAAAATCTACATCTTGTGAGTCTAGAGGAGGATTCTCTACTTCCTTCTTCTCGAAAAACTCAACATCTCTGCTAGTGTAGACTTTTTTGGTCTTATGATCCATCAATCTATACCCAATAGTCTCTTCACTATACCCAATGAAGACAAGTTTCTGTGACTTCATATCCAATTTATTTCTATTTTGTTTGGGTATGTGCATGCTTGCTTTGCACCCGAATACTTTGAGGTGTGCAATGGATGGTTTCCTTTTTACCATGCTTCTTGTGGTGTTATTCCATCAAGAGTAGTTATGGGTGCTTTGTTCAACAAATACAGTGTTGTTTTTACTAATTTTTTCCTGAATGTCTTTGCAAGTCCGGAATCATCGATCATGCATCACACCATTTCCATGATAGTATGATTTCTTCTCTCAACAACACCATTTTGCTGCGGTGTGTGTGGAGGAGGCATTTGTCAATGAATCCCATGAGTTTGTAGGTAGTCTCTGAAACTCATCATTGGTGAATTCCCCCATCGATCTGAGCAGAGAGTTCTGATGTGATGACCAATTTCTTTCTCAACTGCTACTTTGAACTTTTTGAAGGTTTCAAATGCTTCACTTTTCTTGCAAAGACAAAAAATCCACATTTTCCATGAATAGTCATCAACACAAAGCATGAAGTACTAGAACCCAGAATGACTTGGCTGCATCGGACCACAAAGATCAGTATGAACCAGGTCAAGTTTACCATGAGCTCAAAATGTACTCTTCTAGAATGAAGCTCTATGTTATTTTCCTGCTAGGTAGTGAGGACATTTTTCTGTATCCTTCTGAAGAGATGGTAGCCCATGTACCATATTACACCGGTGAAGTGTTTCGAGATATTTGAAACTTACATGACCAAATCTTCATGCCACAATTGTGCTGAGGTGGAGTTTAGCCACAAGTGCTTGATCATCTCTGTGAATGAAATCAAGTTGGAACATGTGTCCCACATTGGAGGCTTTTGCAATTATTTTCGAGCCTCTTGATTTATCTCGAATCAAACACATTTTCTTGCCGGATTGACTATCAAATTCAATTTTTAGGTTGTGATCTAGGAGTTGACTAACTGAAAGAAGATTCTTTGTCAACCCAGGGACATATAGGACATCTGATAGTCTGCATTTGCATGAACCAAGGGGTAGAGAAATGTTTCCAATCCCCTAAACTATATATGAAGAATCATCTCCCAATGAAACATGATTTTTCAATGGTTCATTCCTCATTGAAATAAACCAATCTCTGTGGCCGGTCATGTGTCGAGTGGCTCCTGAATCAACATACCAGACATCACTAGATGATGTGGATGGTTCACTTGATCGAGCAAGTGAACAAGAAGTATTCATTGTCAAATTTTTCTTCTTACTCAGCAATATTACCTTCTAATAGGGTCTTCTTTTCCCTTTTTTTTCCCGTGATTGTTGTTATAATGTCCCTTGTAAGATTGTTGTTGTTGTGGTCCAGTTTTTGATGAACCTTTCTTGTAAGTGTTATACCAACAATATTTTAAGTCATGTCCTCTTTTACAGATAGGACATTGCTTCTTTTGTTTTCTCATCCCCTTGATACTGATTTTGATTTGAATTTTGATAGGAATTAGGTTTTCCTTTACCTTTTCCTTTCCATTTTTGATGTGAAGACAATGCCTGCTCCTCTTCATCATCCTTATTGTGCATTGCTTCCTCTTGTTGCAGTAGGTTTACCAGTTTTTCAAAACCAACTGTCATATCTATCACGTTTAGTGTTGTGAAAAAATGTGGTAAGAAGAGGGGAGTGCTCTCAGAACAATGGGAACGAGAGCATCATCTATGACTGGTTCTCCTAGGGCTAGAAGTGAAGCCCTTAATTCTACAACTCTTCTTAAGAAAGCTTCAATTTTCTCATTCTGCTTGAATTTCAGTGTATGTAACTGACTCTGCAAATTCAGTATGACATTCTTGTTCTTGGCCTCATATACTGTGCTCAATTTATCCCATGCTTATTTTGCTATTTTGGCATCTCGAATGTGGGGTTTCACATCATCAGACACTCTAAACAAGATGATGAGTTTGGCCTTCTGATCTTCTTTATCAAACTAACCTGTTGTGTTGTATCAGTGGCTGATCTAGTTAGAGTACCATTCACAATGGACCAGATCTCTTCAAACTCAAGTTGTGTCTTTATTTTTGTCTTCCATGCAGCATAGTTGCTTCCTCTGAGTAATTGTGAATCTCGGAAGAAAAAATTTGGGGGCATTGGTGCCCATTTTACAGAGATCACTGATAGGGTTTGGCTCTTATCACTCTAGGTATTAGGTCTCCCAATCTATATACCATCATTCTGATATACCGAACCTTTCTATATACGTGCCCTTCCGATATACCCGTTGGTATGTGGAAGAAGCTCACCCTTTCTATATACCCGGTGGTATGTGAAAGAGGTGTTAACATACATGAAAGAATTCAATATGTGGTACCAAGACAGTACTGATAGGGTTTGTGCATTATTGACACTAGCTCAAAGAAATATCCTCATACACGTGATAACTTTGCTATATACTTGGATAATTTCTCAGTCTGGATTTATGTCGTGCAATCGTTCATAGACGGATGGGATGGTTCATAGTGTGTGCACTTGTGACCTTATTACTCCCCATCGATTTATAGGGATGATGCCTAGATGATGTTGTTGCAGCTATATTAGGTGTTAAGTGTAGTAGTAGTCATGATGGCTTTACCCGTAAGCACTTCCTGAGGCACCGTATATACCGAATGCTACGAATGAGATCTAGGATCTCGTGAGTGTTACAGAACCAATTTTTATTGTTTTTATTACAATTCTGCCGCTTCGAGTAGTTACAAAGTTTGCGATTGACTATGACAACCTTAAATTAGTACAATATAAAGCAGTATACAAATTACATTCAAAAAACTAGAAAATTTGAATGGCAAACAATTTTTTTTGTTTTGTGGGCCTTGGTGGCCTCTGAAGCCCAAAACAACCCAAAATGCAAAAATTGCAAAAAAAAAAGCTGAAAATGCAATTTTTAGATGGGTCTCCTTTTGAAAAAATGTTTGAAATGAAAAACCAGGCCAAATGGGAGAAAAAAATTTTACCCTAAATTAGGGATTTCTCCACTAAATTTAGTTAGTTATAACTAAATTCAAAATTTTGCTAAATTTGGTAGTTCTACCAAAAAATCTACCAAATTCGAAAAAAGAAATTGGGGTGAGATTTGAACCCCACACCTCCCACTTCTAAATCTTTCAGTCTATCCAACGTGGCTCTTATGAGCGCTTGACATAGAGATGAAGCAAATTTGACTTACCTTTGAAAAACTTGACTTTTAAAAGAGGATCCTCATGGAGTGCGATGTGGCTTAGGTGGAGGTAGCAAGTTTATAGCTTTTGCATGCTAATAATCCGGATCTAAGCTTGTTTCCACGTTTTATCCTCCTTCAAACGCCTTTGCATGAGTTGGTCGCTGTGCATATATTGATTTCCTTTCACCATGTTTTCCTTGTTTTGTGCGAGTGCAGTCTTTTCGCCGAGAGGCCACAATGCCTATGAGGATAGAAAAGGTGTGGAGGACATAGTCTTATATGCCTTAGTCCATGTAGGAGTCTCTATGTGTAGGGAATCGTAGGTGGAGTATGCACTTTTTGTTTGTGGTTTTGCATTATTTTTTTTTTTTTCCTTGGTTACATGCCACCGCTAGGTCACTGTTGGTGTAGGAGGAGAGACCACATTCCATGCAGGAGTCTCTATGTGTAGGTCTGCCACTGTCTTATATGCCTCAACCGCTGTTTTCTTTATTGTTTTTATTTTTTGACGCCTTGTCTTGTGTACATGTCGTTGTTCTCTGCTTTTTTTAATGCATTTGACTTTGTTTGTAGGTGTATGTAGGTCGGTGGAGGTCGGTTTATATAAGTGCATTGGAGCAGGGGTTGTTGAAGATAAGAAAATAGACCCAAAAAAAAAAATGACCCTTACTCATATGCACCACTCTATGTCTTCACAACTCGATCAGAGTTAGAGACTTTTCAGTAAAAATTGATCCCTCCAAATATAGCAGATCTACTACATGTAGCGATAATTCAAATACTTCTCTAATATTAGAGATAAAACCCCTGATAGGGATTTTTTTAAAAATAAATGCCTACTTGCTGCAAATGTTTTTTTTTTTAACAAGATATATAAATGAACTCCATAAACAAAATTTTCCTGGTGCAGATAACACCAAGGAAAAAAAAAATTGTTTTCGTTTACCCGAGAATGCACAAGAGGTCGTGGGTATGCGGGGGTTCTTAGGAAGCTGCGGAGGCAAGCACTAGCTCTCTGTTGATGTATATTTCTTCTCCACAAATTCTCCTTCCTCTACAACCTTCTCCAACCTTGCCAGGAGCTTGAATTCACTCTGGTACCAAATGTTGATTCAGCAACAGGGGCGGAAGCCTGATTAAATTTTATTAATCACAATCAACCAACATTACAGAGAATGGGCTGCAATATTTATAGATATTGCATAGCCAAATACAAACAGAGATTAAGTTGCACAGGTGCAACCAAATTCCAAAATACACAAGCTTCCAATAACATCCGGGAAGCAACAATTAAATAAAAACAAATATATTGTTCAAAACAATATAACAGCTCCTGAAATAATCAAATACAAAAAAAGGATGGTTATAATTAAATATAACCATAAAACAATAATTAATAAATTTATTAATTATGGAATGCATAATTAAATAGGATAATAATATTTTATCCTAATAGGATTTGGATGTGAGTCTGTGTCACTTTTGTCGACCTCTCTCGGTTCCTATTTTCCCTGTTCATTCCCCCTCAATAGAATATCTCCACTTCCTCTTCTGTATCACCACTTGGTGTAGGCTCTTTCAGCATCTCTCTCTATGTCCCCTTGGAATGGTTAGATTAGGATAGTTAGGTTCTTCCTACACTAGAGTAGCTTATGGCAAGTAGATTAGGAAGCAAGAATCAACTTTCTCTAGAGGTCCATCTCAAGTTTTACAAGTCCCACAGCTTAAGAGATGGTCCCATGTTGTGCAATCACACCGAATGCCTCACTCTAAACCTAGGCCATTTAGGGGTGCAGTGATTTTGCACTAACATGACATCATGACACCCTTTTCCATTAATGGATCTTACATTAATGACAACAATAACACACAATGATAAAAACTTTCCTTTCACTTAGGGATTCGGAATCCAAGGATTGTGATCTTGTACAAAAAATTAATTTTATTTTTACTAGAAAATCAAGTATTAAATACATATTGTTATCCATTTTTGCACCCACTTCGTAAATGGAAAACTTAATAGGTTAGAGCGTTGGCAGTGGATGGGGAAGCTCATGTTTTGGCACAAATGAGTTGGTCTTAACTCTTTGTTTCACACTTTGTGCCACTTTTGTCTACCCTCTTCCACTATGTTTGCTCCCAATTTTCACTCACTTAGAATCTCTCCACTCCCTTGTTATTGGTGTTATCCACTCCTTTAGTTTAGGAATTTCATTTTACGCATATCTCTCTTCTCTCATCCCTTAGAATTATAGGTTAGTGTTAGAATATTTGCATTTCCCTTCTAGGAATATTTTTAGCATTAGGAATAAGTAGAGGAACCAATGTTATCTAGAGGTTTGTCTCAAATTGTAAGGGTCCCACACCTTGATACATTCCCATGCTACCAAGTTACATTGATTTCTCATTCATGGCTCATGACAAATCGAGAGGTTGTTATAATTTGGTGATAACACATATTACAAGTGAGACATTCAATATAATTTTTGCATTTAAATGTCATGTAAGACACTATTTCAATTTTTGGGTAAACATAAAATAAATTTTTTCACCAATAACCTCATGAGATGTATCATGATCTATTAATTTCATTAGCACTCAAGGGGGTCTATACCCTACTACAAAATAATGCTATAATAATCAAATATCATTATCTTGTAAAACCCGAGGTATTCTGATACTACTTTCCAAGGTAACACTTTTATCTGTGAGGGATTAATGAGTTCAAATGCAAGAGTTTAATGCACAGGTAAACTAACACATAAACTCCACTCATGTCATTTCGATCTCTCCATGAAATTAGTCATAGGTGAAATCACCCCAAACTGTCTTCACAAGGATATGGCTACGTAATAGGGTACTAAAGAAAATTACGTACATGAGGAATAAACTTATTGATGATGTGATCACACCTATTACCTCTAGAAATTTTGGTATTACTCACCCCAAGTATGACATGGTACACATAGAATAGACATTTTCTTACAAAAATACTTAAGTTAATAAAATGGTATTTTGTAAGACTTGTCTCAAGTGTAGGACAAGAAGAAAACTTGTGAGGTTAAAGGATTTTTAAGGACGTTAGGTTTTTTTGTAAAATTTGGCGTGCATCGATTGAGAGGGAAGATAAAAATGTTAAGAACACATTTTCTTTTTATAGTATAAGTATGATAAATTTTCTACCAAACATTATGATTTTTATTAAGGAACTACAATAATTACATGGTAAATGATTATTTTTAAACATATAAACAATAAATACACCATTTAAATACAAATAAGCATGAAAACCATGAAGTGAACATTACACTTTTTAACAATTTACACTACCAACTATCTTCTTTATTAATCAAGTTAACATGATTTCTACATGGTTCATCCCGCATTCATTAAGTTAAACTCTTACAGTGTTAAAAGTTAGTTTAAAACATAAGTAGTTATTGTTACCCAAAATTACACCCCTTATAATTATAAAACTCATATAAAGGACTAAACTATTTTTAAGCTTTAGAAAAGCCACGAGAGACTGGTTCGAGTCTACTAAAAATGTAAGAACTTAGTGTTTCATGGGTTCTCCTAACTTTTGTAGAACAAAGAAAAGAGTAGTGTAGGGACTCAGTGCAGAAATCAATGAAGTTTAGTGTTGCACGGTATATTTAAAAAAATTCACAACACTAAAAGAGTAAGTCTTTTTCACTTTACAAGTTACCCTTGCTGGGAGGGCTTTTAAAATTTTCTTGTAATTTTTTGCCTTTCCCATTCCTTAGATTTTTTTGGAAATTTTGTTTCAAAAATTTCCTTAGCATCATTTTTCACTAGATTTCAAATTTTGGAAGTTAACTTGCATTTTGCATGCAAAATGAGTGTTGAGTTCTAAAGCTTGAATTTCGATCCCATCAAAATTTGGAACAAGAATTTAGAACTGCAAATGCATTTTGCATGTAGTTTCTCTCCTGAATTTCAAATTCTGATTCCACACCATAATTTTGGACTTTAGGTTCCAAAGTGCAAGTTACATGTTTGTTTCATACCAAATCCCAAATTTTGAAACCACCCTTTCACCATTTCGAACTTCAAATTTCAGACTTAGGATTCCGGAGTGCATGTTGCATTTAGCTTTGCAAACTAACCTCTAATTTTTGATTTTTGAAGGCAATAAATGCCCAACCACCTCACATGTGTCAGAATGCAGTAATTAATTTTCACCCTCCTATAAATATGCAAGTTTTTACTTATCATTTTTATTGGACAAATTAGTACACTGGCATGCTAACAAACCTGTGCATCCCGACCATACCCCTAGGTGATTTTTGGAGTATTATTTCACAATTTTCTCATCATTTTGGGTAATTTTTGCAAGTTTTTTTAATTTCCATTTTTGGGGCTCTTGTTCTGTTATTTTGTTTCTTTCTTGTCTTCCATTCTTCATTTCTCTATGTTCCTCCTAGGTTTTGTTCTTAAAATTTGAACCACGACTTTTCTTTACTTTTTTTTCCTATTGGTTACAAGATTTAAACTTCAAGATACTTTCCAAATAGGATTAAAAGGTTTATATTGGGATAAAACTACATTTAGAAACCTAAAATTTTTAGGTTCAAAACAACAGAGTTTCAAAGATTGTTTTTTCGTAGTTTCGGACTTTGGGTTCAGGTTTTCTACCAATACTTTGGGTTTTTGGAAGTTCATGTTTTCCTAACATCAACATTTCGGGACTTCGAGTTTTAGTACTTTGAAGGTTCAAAGGTTTGGATCTTCGAGGATTTCCTCTTTTAAGAAGTTTGGATTTCAAAAATTTGGGTTTTAGAATTTTGGAGGTTTTTTTTAGGATTTACACTTCATGGTTTAAGGGTTGTTCATCAGAGTGTAAGTTCTAATTTCGGAACTTCAGATTTTGGAATTTTAGAAGTCCAGGTTGAGTTTATAGGGTGTTCTGCATACATTCACTTCAACCCCGAATTCCAATTTTTAGCAAGGAAAATGTCTAGTTCTTCATCCAAGTGGAAGGAAAAAATGAAGTAACAATATCAAGGAGAAGCACCCCCTATGATCATTTCATCCGATGTTGATACTATTGGGGATATAGATTTGGGAATATTGACATACCTAAATTATGGGGAAGAGTCAAGGCCCCAAATAAGAAACCATGGATGTTAGTAATTTATGATAGTGGGCTTGACCAAGCTGCCACATTTCCCCAATCTATGCAATGCATCATGTTCATGCTAGCTGTCATTACATCACATTTTGATAAAGATTCATGTATAGTGAAGGATGATGATGGAACAGTGGTGATCAAGATAGATAGTGATTTCTTTGAAGATCTACTGAAACTCCCTGATGTTGAAGAATATGCCACTATCTTTGTGGAGTCTTCTCTAGAGCATTTGGTTGTAGAGAATTATACTTGCACAAGGGTCGTCAATAAAAGCTATTTGGCTAAAACTAAGATTTTATTATCTAGATTTCCAAATATGATTCCTTAGTCACACTTCATCCAAGAAGTAAATGATATTATTACACTACTGAGCATGGTTATGGGTCTCCCTACTTCTAGGGAGTTCCAAGAGTGGATGTACCTTTACATTTCCACAATCAAGAGAAACAAGGACCTTATTCGATGGGGTGAACACATAAGCAATAACATCTGTTTTCAATTGTCTGATCCATTAAACTCGGAAATTTGTTCATGACTTCCTACCTTGTGTACATAGTGGTGGGAATGAGACATTATCTGGGATTGACTTCAAAGGAATTTAGAAAACACACTTCAAATATATGAGCACTATCCCTATCTCACAATGGCAGAGATTCCTAAGCACTTTCGAGAGAGTAAATGATGCCTTCTTGAAATTTCTCATTTATTTCTTTGTGTTTTTGGAAGGAAGTGTGGGAATGTGGAGCTATCTATTTACATTTCCCCATGTTCACATACATCTAGATTCCTATATTCATGGGTGCTCCTATCAAACTACCAAGATGCCCAATGGACAAGTGGGTTATAATGGAATTGGTTCATCAGTTGATAAAAGATCCAACACGATCGACATAAAGCAGGAGCCCAATTTCCCATCACTATAGGTAGATACACATGCACTTCTACATAAAAAGATAAAAATATTGATGGGGAGATGTCATAGATGAATCTGAAAACATTCCACCCACTCACTAAATTAGACTACTTTGGAACAAGTTCGTGAAAATAGGATTAGCTAGTGCTCACATATTTTTAATTGGAGGACATTTAGATCCACTTCCGAGATGATAATGTAGTATCGGAAAGAGAATTTGAAAGGTTAACCCTTTAAGAGGTCACCTAATATGGAATAAAGTATTTCCTCGAGGGCCTACAAGATGAAAACCAAGTTTTAGATCCTTCTTATGATCAAAATAATGTCATGAATCAACCTTTTCCTTAGATTGATTGGTCAGTTGAGGAATGTAGAAACACAAAGGAAAGGGTGGGTCCCATTCTAAATTGTACCTACCAATGGTTGATAACTTTGGGAATTATGCCCAAATCGTTAGAGAAACTTACCATAGAGCTTATTCAAGCACAATCAACAGTGGGTCATATCACTCCATCTAAAGGGAAGAGGTCGACTCCCAAACCTATCTCAAGGCCTCATAAGATTTCTTTCATTGTTGGAGGTTCATGATCCTCTTTTGGAGTTTCTACAAAGGGAGATGCATCTCCCAAAGTGTAATCAACTGAGGTCATTGACCTAAGTGTTTCCCCTCAAATCCCTCAAGTGTTGTAGTCACCCCTCTCCTCATCTTTTCCATCTTCACCATCCTTAGTTCCTCTTTCCCCTCCACCTCTCACTCTTCCTTTGACCATGTCTTCCATTTCCTCTATTCCCACTTCTCCTACATCTCTCACCACATCTCCCTCTATGGCCCACGTTTTCTCTTCCCTTCCAACTCTTTCAACTGGAGATATTTTGGGGTTAGGATCTCCTTTCGAAACCCCTCTTCCTAAAAAATATCTTCCCATTTCCACTTCTATTTCACCCACACATGAGGCCATCCTTTCCACTTTGCCCTCCATTATTACCACATCATTTCCACTTTTAATGACTCTGACCAGTTCCCTATTTATATCAGCTACCCCAACTACTACTGTAATAATTCCTATGTTGTCTTCTCGAGTCTTCTTCTTCTATTCTTGTGTGGCTACATAGACAAACACCAAAATAGAAGAAGAAAGTTCTTATCATTGATGTTGTCGATTTGAGTGTTATAGATCTACCCCCATCAAGACAAGCCAAGTGATCAAGAGTTGTTTCTAACCTATCGGTTGGCCAAAAAGGAAATATTTTTGAGATAGCTACCCTATCTACGGGGGAAACTAAGGAGATAATAACAGAAGTAGATTATCATATTTCTAGGTTTGCTCTTGGAAAATCCACCCATGAAGGAGTGAAGCAATATGTTCAGGTGGCCTTGGGTAATTTTCTAGACAAATATGATAAGGATAAAAAAACTAAGGATGAGCTTAAGGAAAAGTTGAACAACTAACTTCCCTTTTGACTAAGATCACATAACCCGTCCAGACTACCGATCTTGTTATTCCTCTGAGATTTCATGATACATCTTTTTCCATGCTTTGAAAAGATTGGAAAAAAAGAAGAGCAGATGAGTTTGGATGGAGAACCTAATATAGGAGGAATACCCATTGATCAAAGATATTATTTATTTTTATAGTGAATTGTATGTTGAAAAATATGTCATCTTGAAGATGAATGAACTCCTTACTAAGGAGAGTGATAACTTAGAACTTTCTCTTGAAACGTGGAAGGAAATTTGAAGTGTCAGCTCTGATCTACTTCTAAAGGAGGGTGTTATTGATGATGTTTCAAAACCTTTTGAATTTAAAGAAGAAATGGAATTCAGAGTTCAGATATTACAAAAGGTTACATAAAATTTAGAGGATAAATGATTAGAAGCAGTGGATGGTTTGAATGACATTATCAAAGAATTAGACAATATTGTTGGTGTAGGATATTCACCATGCACATATCTTAAGTACATGGTATTCCTTCACATAGGTGATTCACCATGCTTAGGTGTCCTAGGGTGTCTTTATGGTCTTACATGCATCATAGAGTTTCATAGGAGTTACATTTGACCGGCTATTCCAGGAATGTAACTCCCACCTCTTGATGGCTACATTTGTGGGGGAGTTACACACCCCACTACTATATGTACACCCTTTCATCTTGAGAATTATATGGTGGAATGGAATAGAGTATGGGATTTGATCCATTTTTTCCTTAATGCATGCACATTGCTCCCATGGGTGAGTTCTTGCTTGGATCTTGAAGCTACACCATTCCACGGTTGAGTGCAACATGTTGATGCTCACAAATTCCCTCCAGATCTTCATCATTCCTCTAATAAGGTATTAGAGCTCAAGGATAAGAATCATGTTGCTCACTTTGGTTGCTTACTACTAACCACGCCTCGTAGTTTCATGTGCAAGATCTCAACTTACTTTGTGCTCTACTTGCATTTTCAAGGGCTCTGGTTTTGTGTTTAGTGTTTTCCTTGCATTGAGCTCTCTATATTTTGCATTGGCTTCACAGACCGCTCATTGGTGACTCATGCACATTGCATCCACATCAACTATGATCAACTCGGTGCATTTTCATCCTTCTTTGTTGATGATATCTTCTTTTACTTGGTCTATGGCTTGGTTTTGAGCTGCAGCTCGTGCATTTTTCATCGATTGGAATTTTGGCTTTGGGTTTTTCCTTTGATATTCATTTTTTGAATGTGCTTTGCATTGGTCTTCGACTCATAAGCTCGTAAATCATTAAACAACTAACTTTTTCCACCCAAAATCTGACTCATGCATTGATCTATGTCTCGGTTTCTCCAGGGTGGTCATTCTTGCACTATTTGTTTGTTACTTAGCCTCTAGATTGGTTTCGAGGTTATTTTTCCTTAAAATCTCGGTCTAGAATTGATTTCGACTCATGCATTAGTGTTGGGCTTGTTTTTCAGTGGCTATCTTTACTTGGCTTAGGTTTTGCACCTTTGTGGGTGTTTTACACTGAGTTTCACGTGATTGATCTGGCGTTGGCCTCTCCGGAAAAATCACCAACTGCTGGCTTGGGTCTACCTATGTGTGGATGTTTTTACCCACCATGCCCTTGATCACCCCGGTTGGTGTCCACCTAGTTTACATTGGTCCTCACTAGTGAATTTGATTTCTAGATCATTTGTTGGCTCTACATTAAACTTCTATGAATCGCGTCTCTGTTGCCTCCTTCAAACTTGCATTGTTCGTGTATGAGTGACTCCATCTGGATCCTCTGGTACTTTCCAGAATCCTATGAAAGCTCATCCTAGTCATGACTATTCCGATTTCCTTTCTGAAATGGCCTTCATTGTAACTTGACATGCATTACTTCGACCTCTAATGTGTGACTGTTTCTCAATGAACCGGATCTACTTCCTCCATTGTTGAGTCTAGCTTATTTGACCTACTCTAGGTCCGTTACCCTGAGCTCGACAGTTACACCCAAGCTGACCCTTTTCAGTGACCATTTCAACTTGGCATCAAGTCTAACACCCCAACTCAGCAACATTGACCTGTAATCCACTCCACTGTCACATTTATGCAAAGGCCCACTCAAACTCAAGGTTACCCTCAACTCATCTCTTGTCTTTTGGTTTGGCATCACTCATCCACGTGGACTCGGTGCATCCATGGTTGGACACCTCAGTTGGGCCCTTCCCTTTTAGACATTGTTTGGAGGTTAAAACAATCCATTGTTTTAATGTTTTGAGGCAAAACATTCACCTATGGCATTGTAATAATTTTAAGGCTTCATTTTGCTTGTTAATTATGTCCTTCATTCATGTGTCAAAGATGGAGGGCGAGGTCCGGGGTTGGCAGGAGGCTAATCCCCCTCATAAGCAAAACAAACCCTACTTAAAATTTGATGCCATTTCCAATGAGTACCCACATGACACCATTTTCACCCATTTCGGGAACTTTTTTAATCAGTTTGCAGAGCTTATTGGCATTTTCCATCAGTTGTGGGAATCGTATTTATGCTATAACTTTTGACTCGCTGACTCATTTTTTAGCACTTCTTTAGTCAAAGTTGCATGATTTTTCACACATTATGTGATGAAATTGTCAATTTTGTAAATGCACTATTTTATAAAGAGCCACATTCTAGGGGTTCACTAGTAGTCTTGGGTTTTTACATGCGCAGATGCATTATCGGCCGAGTCGACGTCTTGATTTCATGCATCTTGCACTTTTTGATTCCCCATCATGGAGGGATCTCATTCCAAACTTGAGCATGATAGGATCACTTTACATCCTCTGCCACTTCTCATCGGGAGAGGAAACTATTTAGCCGAGCATGCTTCCATGGAACATTACTTCACTCACGAGGGTCTTTCACCCTTCTTACTTGGGCCAGTTCCTGTACCCCCTTGATCATCGTCATCTAGAGGACTTCTCGACACTTGTCACCATGTTTTTGGTCACTTGATGATGCATATCTCTAGATCTCTCTAGTTTCATGTGGTAGACTCAGATCCATCCCACCATGTCTGGGACATTCTTCAGTCCCTCTATGGATACCCTTCACATACTGCCGATGTTGTTGCTACTGTTGATTCAAAGGGGTCTCTTCTTCTTCTTCTTCATGTGATGACATTTCCACTAACACAAACTCACTTGGTTCTACTTCTGATGATGAGGATTATGCACCCAATTCTGATGTCAAGAGTACTACAGAGGACTCTTCTCCTCCTTCTCTCACTATTTCAAAGAGTGTTGACACATCCCACATCTCATCAGATGTTGAGAAGTCTCCTATTCATTCTCATACAATCATCATAGCCACCTCTTTTCCACTTTAGTGTGTGAGGCCCCTTCCACTCCTTTACCTTCATTGTATGACTCATACCTATCTGACATTTTTCTTCTATTTTGAGCCCCCTCATTGGGATGAGTATCCGCCTGACCTTAGTCATCTTTTCACAGAGTACACTTCTGATGTACTACAGGTTCCTCATCCATCTACAGGTATTTCAGAGGATTTCATCATCTCTATTGTTGGGAGTGCCCATTTTGGGACTCTTACCACTTCCACTTTTCCAAAGACCTTCATTGATCAACCCTTGCTTGTGGATCCATTTTCTATTGTGGGGGATGTTTTCTTTCCTTCTCATCATTTGGACATCCTTTCTACAGTGTGTCACTCTTCACACTCTGACAATTTTGCACTCATGACATTATCTTCGGTTTACTTGGTGCTCTCTTACTAGACCTATGTCACACTTTCATGGACCGAGACTCATAGTTATTCGAGAGCTACTTACCTTCGGTTTCCTTCATGGAGTGGGTAGACTTCTAAGCACGTCATTTTTGTCCTTCCTAAGGGCAAGCACAAATTTTAGTGTAGATGGCTCTTCTTCATTCCAGAGGCAAAGGATATCATCATAGATATTTCTTCTAGGACCTCCTAGAGCTGCAGAGTTCAGATCCATCCATGGCATCTTCTACATTCCTCTCATCTCCCTCTTCTTCTCTCTTCTTCTTCTTTATGAGAGATTGCCTCTTTGTACATGGGTACCTTTACATGCTTGTTTGTGGCTGGGACCCATCCTTGGCATCTTTCTTAGATTAGAGAGTGGAATTGTCTCTCTTTTGGGGGGAGTTTTTCCCACTGGGTTTTCTCCTTTTACTCCACTTTTCGAGAGTTTCTTGTACGTGGGTACCTCATCAGGCTTGTTTCCGGGACCCACTTCTCCTTGTTTTCATCTATGTGTCCACCTAAGCTATGCTTCAGGGGGGTGTTGGTGTAGGATATTTACCATGCACATATCTTAAGTACATGGGATTCCTCCACATAGGTGATTCACCATGCTTAGGTGTCCTAGGGTGTCATTATGGCCTTACACGCATCATAAAGTGTCATAGGAGTTACATTTGACCGGCTATTCCGGGAATGTAACTCCCACCTCTTGACAACTACATTTGTGGGGGAGTTACACACCCCACTACTATATGTACACCCTTTCATCTTGAGAATTATATGGTGGAATGGAATAGAGTATGGCATTTGAGTCATTTTTTCCTTAATGCATGCACATTGCTCCCATGGGTGAGTTCTTTCTTGGATCTTGAAGCTACACCATTCCACGGTTGAGTGCAACATTTTGATGCTCATGGATCCCCTCCAGATCTTTGTCATTACTTTGAAAACTATCAGTTGAAAATTTCTAGAAAAAAATGTTGATATTCATCCAGTTGATCGATTATTGATCATTTTAAGAGTTTGGTGAATCAAGATGATGATGTAACGAAGTATTTTAGTCTTGAATCTATTTACAAGTTGGTATCTTACAAAAAATTCCTAAGTCAACTCAAGAAGGTTATCAACAAGACTAAAATATTACTAGAAAAAGTAGCAAGGGAAACTAAGTCAGTGGAAATTCTAAACCACTACATATGTGGACCTAAGGATGAAGAGGTCTAAGAAATTATCAAACGGTTTTTCAAGTATAGGAACTAGGTAGATGTAGAAGAGAAGAAAGAGGAACTAGAAAAGAAGGAAGAATCTGATCAAGAAATGGGTGGCACCATTCTTGGCTAGGCATGGTAGCCATTTTCAAATAGTCTCTAAGCTTTAGAACCAATGGAAGTTGTAGGGTTGACTTGGTCAAACCTATGTAACTATTTTTTCTATTTTCATGGGAGGTTGTTCCCTAAATATAAATGCATTCTATTTTTAGTAGGAAGTAGTTAAGGGAAGAGCTATAATTTCTCAATCCTCTTAGTCTATAAATAGGAGGATGCATTTTGTTTTAAAAAATTTTTAGATCTCATTGTGAAGGGCTCTATAATTTTGAGGAGTCTTTAAACAAGCTTTAAGCCTTTGTTATATTTAGAACAATATTTTGCCTTTGAATATTTGATGTATTGTGCACTTTGATAATTCAGTTAATACTTGTGAATGATTTAATTCCTTGTATGTGTGGATTATATTTCCTTTATATCAATTATATTTTTCAATTAATCTGTAACTTGTGGTGTGTAATTTTACTGTTTCAGTTGTGGAAATTATTGAATCCCTTATGTTACTAAAATTTTGTACTCATTTAGTATAGTGATTGAGAAATATTATTAGGAGATGTGCATGTGATATACTATTATGCAATATTACTCTATGTATATGAAGTAGATATTTTTGTTCCATAATCCTTTGGTGCATCACCACTTTTATACATTTCAGTAACTTTCTATCCCTTTACCCCAAGAAATAGATAAATTAGTTTTTCTTTAAAGTTTTGGTATTTTTGCACCTTTATCTTACATCAAATGCACATATTTTGGTAGGAACTTGGCCTTCTCTAGAGGTTCATCCCAAATATTCAAGGTCCTATGCCTTGGCGATGTTTCCATGTTGCACCGGATCACTTAACGATTCAAGATGCGCGATCCAAGCAACAATAAGTCCCTGGAAGATAAAGTCATATGAAGTACCATAGAGTTGTTTATCTATGGAGGAATCAAGAAGTCTACAAATTTTTAAATCCATGGACCACTAACTTGGTGTTCCGTGGGTTGATTATATTATAATGTCCAAAGTGGGTTTTCTCAAACCAAAGAGAATGAAGGAAAATAATTACGAGGATCAAAAGGAATGTATTAAAGAGTTAGACCGTCGTGGATGGAGTAATAACGGATATAATATGATTTGAAATATAGTGGAAAAATATACAAAACATTGAAAAATCTACAGGAGGTCTTAAATTCATGCCAAACTAGAACCAGAGAGCCAACTACTGCAACCACCAATTTAATGAAGTATGGCATCGTTACTGAAGCATTTTTATGGAATGTGATAGATTCAAGGATTCATGTTATTATTTTTGTTACATTTGGAGGAATCGATACCTATACTACAAGTAATATTTGCAAAAGAATTCATGATGCTCACACTCATTCATTGCATTTTCAGAGGTGACCAGTTCTAAGTTTACAATCCATTTTTCCTTCTTTTTTCTTCTCTTTCTTCATGCCATGAGTTATATAAATGTAAGTCCTTATGAAATTTTAAATAATTCTTCTACCTCTTTCCTTAGTATATTTTTAATTTCTTCTTGGTGAAACTCAAAACTTCATGTTGTTAATCCCTATAGCTCACAATCGTGTCTTCTTCCATTGGCTACGTATGTAATATTTTGAAGAAGGATTTATGCAACTATGGTTTACCTCTTTCCTTTAATTATCTTGTGTCTAATGTGAATATTCTTCCCCTTTGCATATTTCATGCTATTCAATTTCTTTGCATCTTATCTAAGTGCATTTTTGACTCCCCCTCATGTTTATTACATCTTTGTCATCTGGATTAGGGAAATTTTCCACTTTATTTTGGTGTTATCACCACCCCTTAGATTAGGATTTTACTTTTATGCATTTCTCTCTATATGGTCCCTTGGAATTGTTAGAGCGGGATTAGTTGTAGGAGTATTTTTTCATTAGAAGTAGGTTTTCCCAAATCTGTATAACAAGGAATTTAGTCTTCTCCAGAGGTTGATCTCACTTTTTCAAAATATTAGATCTTTTTGATTGGCAGTTAGATGTAATTTTGAGATCTTTGCACACTGGGTGGGACAACTTTATTTAAGTTTAATTTCAATGATACTAATTTTTGGTGTGTGACTTAGTGATTTCAACCTTTTGAGGTGATTCTTCAACACATCTAGCAACTCCCAAGTTCAAATCTCTTGGTTTTAATTAGTCCAATGCCTATTTTCATGAGAAAAATATAGACAAGACAAAGTATAGCAAGAGAGAGCCTTTTGAATATTTACTGATATCACCAAGAAGAAGACAAGGGGCCTATTAGTTCAAAGATATGTATCTCCTCCAAATAGGACTCTTTCTACTCCTCCTCTTGGTAGGCATTTTATGCTTTCCTCTAGGGTTTTAAGACCTATTCCATTCATGGTCCAAAAAATAAATTTTCCTTTTATCGAGTTTTAATGGTGGTATCCCTTTGGCCTTGAATTCTAGCATGACATTCCAGTTCCTTCTCTTAAAAGTATTCCCTCCTTTACTTGGTGAAAATATCATAACTCCAACTAATCATATCCAAGATGTGGAAAGTATGTGTTTGTTGATACGTTTTTCATTGGTTGGTTTTATCATTAATGTCACATAACATTGATGGACAATGAGTGAAATATCAAGTAGGGTGGTTCCTTCTCAATGGTGTTTGATGGTCAAAAATTGGTCTCATGGTGATTTCTTGAACAATCAAGATGGTTTCAAGGTGCTAAAGAGTGCTACAAGCTTGGATAGTGTGGTTGGTGCCCACCGGAGGTATGGAGATGGTTGGTGATATTTTCTCGGTGTCCCATAGGTTATAAATGGTGATTTAATAATGTGAAAGAGATTCTAGGTGAACATCAACTCTAGTGTTGTAAGTCATAGTTGAAACTATCTAATATAGGCCTAGTTCTATATCTTAATGAGGTGTATGAGAACAGGCACGCCATGAAAAGATTATGTAAACATTATAGGAGCCTAAGAATGATTCTTATAGAATTTATGAGCATTTATAGGGCATAATTTAACTCTTGGAGGAAAAATTGTATATTTCACTAAAAATACACTTGAGAACTAACGGTGAAATCTTACGAAAAATGAGATTAGTATTGACCGTAAAATAAAATTTATGATAATTAAATCTATGAAGCATGTAGTGGGAGGTGTCATAGTTCTCTAGGTAAAGTTTCGTGAACTTTTGAACAATGTTTTTAAAGATATTCAAGTTTTACTAAAACCGGGTAAAGTGAGAAGGGATAAAATAGTGACCTGTCTTCTTAGCACTCAAAAAAATTTGTCAAGCCTCCTTCAGATAAATCATAAGATTATTTTTTAAGATAACTCCAAGACTAAATTTTTTCAAAATTTTTGAGTTCAAATGGTTAAGGAACAAAAATTTCTATTCATTTTACTATCAGTGATATTACACTCTCCAAACCTCCTTCTTGAAGCGATAGGCAAAAAAAGAATTCTTTGACCTCCAAATCACTTGGGTATGTCTTGAAAACTACTCAAGTCTATAGAGAGATCCTCCTAGTCTAGGATGATGAATTTGGTGCTACTCAAAAATGATTTCTCTGTATTGATTCTTCCTTGTTTTGAAGAATATTAGCTATACAATGTTATTTTTTGATCAGTAAAGATGAATCTCCTAATGTGGAAGAAGGTATGTGATGTGTTATTAGGGATTATGTAAAGTTTTGGGAAAGTTAAATATTATTTTTGTGTGAAATTAATCAGTCTTATAATCCTATTGCTAAATATAAAACAAGCCCAACTAGTCATGGTGTGTGAAGGATGTCTCTTTGCAGAGACCTAATAATTTAGGTGAGAAATGAACATTAACATCTTATACATGGAAAATGTGACTTTATGCAGAACCTAGTATGCTCTTAGCAATTTATTTAAAGTCTAAAAATTACTTCTCTTCAACTTTATAACATGTATATTCCAACAATCCTGATAACATGTATATTTAATGTGATTTTATGTTTTCTCCTAATAACCCAAGATCACAAGCGTTGGGGATGATGTAGAGTTTCCATTTACAAGATTGGTGGCATTAGTTGACCTTGTATGTGAAGGAATGATAGAAATAAGTCCTCAAACCAAGAATATTTCTTGATGCCTCAAGAACTAGTTTTTAGAGTCCTAAATTTTTCTAATTTTCATGTTGTAATCCTTTAGTTGATGATTTGTTTCAGTATGGTGAGATGATTAAAGAAGATAACTCATCAAAATAGTGCCTTAGATGCTCTGGACAATGGTTCAATCAAGTAGAACATATATTTCCTAATACTTGGTTCTGGAAGCACAATGGACTAAGAGGGGGTGAATCAATCCTTACAAAAATCAAATCAAATTTTAAATTGCTTATTCAAAACACATAACCACTTAACCATCCATTAATGTGTGCACACAATCAAATACCATATATGTTATAAACCATGAGAAAGATAATCAACAAAAGACAAAATATGTAAGTGGGAAACCATTAAGAGGAAGAAAACCCACTAAAATATTTTTTGATATTACACACAAAAAGTAATCAAGTAAATAATACACATCATAAGAGATTTCTTTAGTGAGGCATCAACCCACAAAGACCAACCCCTAAACCCTTGTTGATATTACACACAAAAAGATACTTGCATGAATATGAAACATCACACAAGATTTTTATGAAAATATCACTGATGATATTCTACAACAAA
Organism: Taxus wallichiana var. yunnanensis; assembly: GCA_018340775.1. Classification (NCBI taxonomy): domain Eukaryota; kingdom Viridiplantae; phylum Streptophyta; class Pinopsida; order Cupressales; family Taxaceae; genus Taxus; species Taxus wallichiana. The sequence continues at coordinate 781,780,294 of CM031242.1, read as the reverse complement.
TCAATTGATGGTGATCACAAGATTCAGCTCCAAACACCTTCAAACCCTTGCTCAAACCCTAGGTCTTTAAACATGCACAAACTAGCACTTTCTTCACTTCTCAATGCATCAAACCCTTACACACATGATTTCTATCATTAATCAACCTATCAAAAATTTGATCAGGCCTCAATACATTCTCATACACCTACAAAACAACTTCACCTAGGATTCACTTCTTGCACACACTCCACTAACACCAAAAAGCACCCAAACCAATGCTTTTATAAGCTCGAGTCTTGATTAAAATTCAAAAATAAACATTTTCCCTCATTTTCATGACCAATACATCATAAAAAAATCCCATATACTTTTCATAACAGCTACAAATGACCCATATGGGCCAGCCTAACAAAAATTCTTCTTCCATGCACCAAAAATCCTTAAATCCCATGCATTGAATGACAAAAATATCCTAATCCAAAAATATTTTTAGTAATGTTTTAAAATTCATAAAAATGTTTAAAATAACATTTAAACATCATACATGGTCACAATTATCATGAAATAATCAAATTATTTCGTTTAAAGTGCCCATTGTCTCATTTCCTTCACCACACACTTGTTTCCAACACCATGTCTTCACCTTTTGACTTCAAGACCATTAAAAAACACCTAAAATATGTAATGTGACAAATTTATGGAAATTCCAGAACCTTTAGAACACTAATAAACATGTTATAATGCATGAAAAATCCACTAGTTCAAACTACATCAATGTTTGCCTTCACCAAATCAAGCTACCTAAAAAGTAGTTTCTAAAACGCAACTAGTTAAAACCCTTCCTGAAACTTTGAAGAACTCCAAATGGATTAATTGGATGCTAAATTAATCCCTATTCACATTCCAGGTGATATCAAGTATCACCCAAACCATCTCATGTTCCAACAAACTCAATCTTTCATTAAAATAGAGTTATGTCCTATATAGCCAAAAAATTTCTTGTCCACAAAATGACCTAAAAACCATAGAAAATTTCATTGTCATGAGAAAAACCTTATATCACTATAAATATATCTAAATTATATTTCCATCACAACTTGAATCACCTCCTAACTCCTCATGTAGCTCCTACAATGTCCATTTTACTCAAGACTCGATTTTAATCGAGCCAAAATTGCCCATTGACCCGTCAATCTAAATAGGGAAAACTTTTCCATTTTTATGCATCCTCATGACCCTAAAAATATTTTCATAGCAATATAAAAATCTCATAATCAAAACAATGTCCATTTATTTTTCATCTGCTTTGGACAACCTTGTCCCAAACTGAACTTCTTTAAAAACTTTCCTATTTGAGTGGGGTCCACTCATCACCATAATCTATACAATACCTTTCTATAAATATGAAGGATTCATATACATGTTCCAATCATCATTTAGGAACAAGAAATAGAAATTGACAACTTAGGAATCAAATCTCACAAACCACTTTCAAATTAGGGTTTCAAACTCATAACAAGTTGTTTACCTTCTTAACATTCGTTCATAAAAACTCTGACAATGAAATGACCTCATTATTTTTTTAAACATTATAAAATCAATTTAGAAACATCCTTTAAATCCAAAAGGTCCCATTTAAATAACAAAATTTAGGGTGAGCATCGAAGTTCCAATTCGAGATGGAAATAACATTGTTCTTGACCCTGTTTCACCAAAAACATCATATCTTGCAAAATTCACATCATGGAAACCTGAAATATTTCCCACAACACAAAGATACACCTAATAAAATATAAAATCATCACAATTTCATAAAACCTCTCAATATTTTCAGCCACCGAGACTTACATAACTAGCCCTTAGGGTTTTGCATTGTAGGCTAGGGCCAACTCGAAATAACCTCATAAATAATCAAGAAAGTACTCAAATTGGTCCAATATGAAATGATACATCATGATACCACTAAATAAATGCATCCAGAGATCCCTATAAATACCCCTACAGGGTTCATTTCTTCACTTTTCCACGAACATTTCTAGCACTTTGAGCTCTCCAATCTTCAAAGTTCTCCCAAATTTCAACAATGGAAAGCACCACATCTTCTCCTACACCCAAATTCCAATACAAAAACCTCATGTGCCCATAGATTGTAGCTCTAATGAAACTAAAAGACACACAAAAGGAATGGTTGGAAAAATCACAATTTATTGGGCTTGTCAACATGCCCCAATTTGATACTGATACTTCCATCCTTGATTACCTTCTCACCTCTTACAACCAGAATGAGGGACATTTTTCATTCTCCTCATGCATCTGAGTCATCATCAAATTTCTTTCATAATTGAGCCCACATATGTACTTCTGCTAATCGGGTTCTTTGTTGATGCAAAATCACAGCACCCCTAGACGCACATCAGGCTTCTAGGTTGATGTTCAGGCATCCAGTGTGATTGCACAACATGGAAACCTCTCTCCAAGCGTGGGACTTGTAAAACCGAGAGAGGAATCTCCAGAGAAGGCTGGTTCCTGCTCCTAAACTACCTGCCACAAGCTATTCCAGTGCAGGCAAGCTAATCTAATCCTAATCTAACCATGCCAAGGAGACAGAGAGAGAGAGAGAGAAAGGAAAAGAACAAAAGCCTACACTAAAACGGTGATACACCAGAGAAGGAGAATGTTGAACATCTATCAAAACTGCCATGGGACGAAGAGAGGTGAGCAATGGGAAGGATGGACAGAAGCATCACAACCCCAAGGATAGATTTCACACATGAAAATGTCCCAAAACTCCATGAACATAGCTCCAGGACACTGCAATGAACATTCAAACATGCACATGACACTGCAGTGAAGAGAGGCAAGAAGAAGACAAGCAAAAATGAGAGTGCCAACAAAGATGAAGAAATTCAAAATCTGAAGAGTTGGGCTCTTAGATTTGGGATGACAAAGATCCCCTTGATGGTTAAGCCTACGAAGAGGCTAGGGTTGGAGAAAAATGGTGGTCGGGATCGATTTCATTTGCAGGCGGAAGAAAAAGATCTTGCAGTCCCAACTTGTCCTCTAGAGCAGCAGATTGAAGAGTTTGACTTGACAAACTTCATGCTTTGGAGAAGGAGTTCAATCAAGAGCAAGATTGCCTTCAAACATTGGAGGTAGGAGAAGATGCTCCAAATCCAAAAGAAGAGGAGCACAATCTAGTTGTGGAGGAGAAAACGCAGATCCAAGGGCTTTGAGCACAAAGCAGGTTACAGAAGAACCTTCAGTTCTTCTTTCCACTTCATCTCTCTCAAGTTCTAGCACTGAAAAGGAGTTTGATCTCTCAAACTCAATATTGGAGAGTGAAGGAAACCATGGTGGTCAAGTTGCAGATCAAGAGGACACCATGGAGGAAGTTGAACACGGCAAGAGGGACAGCAATGAGGCAGTTTACCTGTCAGATTTGGAGGACTGTTTTGATGGAGAAGAGCCGGTTGAGTTTTCACCATTCTCTCTTTCATCATCCACATTCCAAACACAAGAGTCTGCTGTCATGAAGGAGAGCATTCATTTGCAGCAGCCTGCATCTTATAGCAGCCCTTTGGAACCAAAATTGGAAGATTTAAATCTTCCATGTTCTTCATCGGAGGAAGAGAAAGGGCAGAAGGGTCCTACCATTTCTTCCACGTCATCTATTCAGGTGGGTCTACAAGAAGACTCCATTCTTGGAGTTGAAAATCAGAGCTATGGGCATATCAAATGGATCAGACCTTGCCCAATCAGGTATTTGGCTTCATTGGAGCCAAAGGAGAAGCCACAACCAGTCATGCTTGCTTCTGAGCATGAGGATGAGCTACAAAGTACCAAGGATCAGCTGCCATACCTCTCCAATCCAAATGCAGAGCAACTAAAAGAGGTATTGGATTTTTCAGTTGATACCTTGATGATTTGGATAGAAGACCAGCTTCTTGTTGATTTTCCATCCATCCAAACAGCCATGATCAGTGCCAAATCAATTCCATGGCTGCCAATTTTGAAGAAAGGAAGCTATTTCTCACAACCAGTTGCAGGGTTTGTTTAGCTTGCCTTTGCTTCCAGTTAGAGTAGAGTAGATAGGTTTGCTTTCAGCAGAAGAAGTGCTCGTGCACACTCTGCATGTTCCATTTGGAGCATGTATGATTTTCAGTTCTGTACATAGTTTTGGTGTTGCTGGTTTTGCTCTTGCACAGTTCATTTCAGTGGCATCTTGGTGAAGACACTCCAGGTTCAATGGGTTTCCAAGTGGCTCAGAGGGAGGTTTTCAAAGTTCAGATCAGTTGCAGGTTGCAACTCATGACTCCATGCCCAATGGATGCTTGAGCTCACGATCATTCATCTAGCAGGCAGATGCCCCCACTGAGTCGCCAAACTGTTATCAAAATTTCACCCCCCCTGGGTAAATTTCGATAACATGCATCAGATTCTCAGGTCCCAGAAAAATTGATTGATTCGGGGCCAAAATTCATGTTTCCAGGGTCCCCTCAGATTTTTTCTAACTCCCCTGGTCGAAGTTGGAAGGAGAAAGCTCTGAGAAAGTGCGGAGAAGGTTGCAGAAAGCAAGTAGTTCGGGCCAGGAAAATTTGTGAAAATCGGCTAAGTCCCAGTCCGGCCAAAGAAGTTGGGACAAATGGGACAAAAAATCGCGAACCACCCGAACCGGCGAAATGAGTCCAGTTGGCCCACAAAGCATTTGGGACAAGTGGGACGAAAGTCTGCGCGCGGCGCGAAATGCCGGTTCGGCCAGAGAAAAAATTAGCTAATCTTTGAGAGGGTCCTTCGGGACGAATGGGACAAATGGACGCGAAATGCCCGAACCGGCCGGTTCACGCGAAATCAGCACAAGGAGCCCAAAGCAATTGGGGCCGCGGGACAAAAGAGGCGAACCGGCCGAACCGGCCGAAAAGGGTCAAGTCAGTCCGAAGCAAAGTGGGACAAGCGGGCCAAAAATGCCCGAACCGCCCGAATCGGCCGAAATGAGCACAAAGGGCCAAAATCAAATGGGACATCCGGGACAAATGGAGGCGAAATACGCGAAGGAGCGAGAGCCAATCGGAAGGCTGCCACGTGTCCTCATAAGGGAAAAGGTCAAAAAGTCAAAGGCGAGTTTTGAGCACTTTCCGAACCAATGAGAAGGCTGCCACGTATCAAGCGAAAACCCCACACAAAGGGATATGTCGTCGGTCGTCCCAAACTCGGCGCACAAAGGAAATCGGGTTTCATAGTCGGAAAACACGACGAGAGAAACATGGCGCAAGAACATGTCGGAAGGGTTGAAAAACCCGACACCTAAGAAATGTGTCGGAGGGGTTGGAAAGCCCGACGCCTGAAAATCGGGTTTCATAGTCGGAAACAAGTCGGAAAAGCATGGGGCGAAAACATATGTTGAGCCACCTCCCAAACCCCGATCAAATGGAGAGGAGAATCCCGAACCCGACGGGATGAAGACCTTTCTCATCCAATCGATCAGCACGCCACGTGTCATCCAGTGGCGATGCGCGGGAAAATATTTTAAAAATCTGTTTTCTTTGTTAAAGTGCCTAAATCCTCAAATCGTCATATCTTTTGATCCGAGCTCGGATTTGCATGTTCCTTATATCAACGGAAAGCTAGTGAAATCCTCTACATGATTCAGGGGCTAATCTCAGTTTTGGTGCAGTCTAGAGAGAGAAAATGGAGAAACGGCTTTGTGACGCGTGGTAATGGCGAAGTGACATTTCAGGCGAGTGACATTTTAATACGCAGATGACACACCATGACGTTTTGCAGGATCCGTCGCTTCTACCATGATGAAATGATTTAAAATACGACACGGAGGGTGGTTGGAGGAGATCGACTTTCCTCTTTCTTCCTTCTCTCATTCTTCCTATATTGTATTGTAAGGAGTGGCAAAATATAAAAAAAAGTTGTTCATTCTTTACTGCTCGGCCCTCCTTCTTTTCTTCTCTAGGGTTGAAAATGGAGTTCGAACCTCCTCCCTTTCTCTGTAATGGCGTTCCTACCTTTTACCATTAATGGAATGATGTTACATGCAAACCTGCGGAGCAAAAAACGTGTTATGATGCATTTGTCCATCCTCTCTCGTTTTTGCTTGTCTTCTTCTTGCCTCTCTTCATTGCGGGTGTATGTCATGCATGTTTGAATGTTCATTGCAGGTCTGGAGCTGTGTTCATGGAGTTTTGGGACATTTTCTGTGTGAAATCTATCCTTGGGGTTGTGATGCTTCTGTCCATCCTTCCCATTGCTCACCTCTCTTTGTCCCATGGCAGTTTTGATAGATGTTCAACATCCTCCTTCTTTGGTGTATCACCGTTTTAGTGTAGGCTTTTGTTCTTTTCCTTTCTCTCTCTCTCTCTGTCTCCTTGGCATGGTTAGATTAGGATTAGATTAGCTTACCTGCACTGGAATAGCTTGTGGCAGGTAGTTTAGGAGCAGGAACCAGCCTTCTCTGGAGATTCCTCTCTCGGTTTTACAAGTCCCACGCTTGGAGAGAGGTTTCCATGTTGTCTCAATCACCTGCTGGATGCACGAACATCAACCTAGAAGCCTGATGTGTCCGAAGTCTTTGTGATTTTGCATCAGCTTGTTTTGCTTACGCCGTGGGACCTTAGAGGTCTTTCACTTCATCTTTTGCGAGGTTGATGTGTTCTGTGAAGATTTCAGCCTTTGGAGGCACTTGCAAACACATCGGCGACTCCATCCCGATCAACAACCCATTTCTCTCGAGCTTGCGAGACCTTCGTTTCCATACATTTTCATCCATCTTTCTTTCCATCCCTTTCATTCTTTTCCATTCCATGAAGTTGTGCAATCATGACTTCATTTCCATCATGGAACTCACATTTACAACAACAATGATATTTTCCACTTCGACACATTTTGCAAATCCTCCAAATCAGCATGCATACTCATATGATGCATACAATGAGCGCGGTGCCAAAGTCGGTTTGGCTATGGAGCTTTCCCAAGAGTAAGAGTATGCATACAATGAAGACCATCGAGATCCAAGATGCTGGTGCATTGGAGAAAATCCAAAAGATGGAGGAGGGGATGGTGCGATCCAGGCTCGAGCACGAGATGAGAGCATTTGGAATCGGTTGTGGAGCACCTGTCCATGGGTGGGACCTTTTCCAAGTCATTCACCCTCGGGAGAAGCTTGACTTCATGATTGCAACGCTGCCTTTGCTTGCAAAGTGGATTGAAGAAATAGAAATGTATGAGAGAAGTATTGACAACCTTGTCAACAGGTAAACACACCATCTCATGCCTTTTCTTTTCCTCTTTCCCAATCTGTTTCATTTCAGCAGTGTCAAGTTTCAAACCCTCCATCTGCTGTCCCAAGTGTTGAATCCATGTCTCCACCTCTCAGTCTTCCACCGCACCTCGATTCTTCTTTCCTCTTCCCTTCCAAACAGTCATCCCCTCCACAAGAGCTAAGAGAAACACCCCCTCCTCCAAAGAAACAAGAGGTTTCACCTCCTCCACCACCACAAAAAAATGTCAAATCAGTTGAGTTTCAACCCATCCCTCCTCTTGCATTCCCAAATCCATGTTGGGAGGATGAAAATCAGAATGCTAGTCAAGGAAAACAACAGCAAAAAGAGAGTGCCAACAAAGATGAAGAAATTCAAAATCTGAAGAGTTGGGCTCTTAGATTTGGGATGACAAAGATCCCCTTGATGGTTAAGCCTACAGAAGAGGCTAGGGTTGGAGAAAAAATGGTGGTCAGGACTGATTCTGTTGCAGCAGAAGAAGAAGATCTTGCAGTCCCAACTTGTCCTCTAGAGCAGCAGATTGAAGAGTTTGACTTGACAAACTTCATGCTGGAGAAGGAGTTCAATCAAGAGCAAGATTGCCTTCAAACATTGGAGGAAGGAGAAGCTGCTCCAAATCCAAAAGAAGAGGAGCACAATCTAGGCTATGGGAGGAGAAAAACGCAGATCTAGGGCTTTGAGCACAAAGCGGGTTACTGAAGAACCTTGATTCTTCTTTCCACTTCATCTCTCTCAAGTTCTAGCACTGAAAAGGAGTTTGATCTCTCAAACTCAATATTGGAGAGTGAAGGAAACCATGGTGGTCAAGTTGCAGATCAAGAGGACACCATGGAGGAAGTTGAACACGAGCGGCGGCGGACAATGAGAGGCGGTTTACACTCGGTTTGGAGGACTATTTTGATGGAGAAGAGCCGGTTGAGTTTTCACCATTCTCTCTTTCATCATCCACATTCCAAACACAAGAGTCTGCTGCCATGAAGGAGAGCATTCATTTGCAGCAGCCTGCATCTTATAGCAGCCCTTTGGAACCAAAATTGGAAGATTTAAATCTTCCATGTTCTTCATCGGAGGAAGAGAAAGGGCAGAAGGGTCCTACCATTTCTTCCACGTCATCTATTCAAGTGGGTCTACAAGAAGACTCCATTCTTGGAGTTGAAAATCACAGCTATGGGCATATCAAACGGATCAGACCTTGCCCAATCAGTATTTGGCTTCATTGGAGCCAAAGGAGAAGCCACAACCAGTCATGCTTGCTTGAGCATGAGGATGAGCTCTGAAAGTACCAGGATCAGCTGCTTTACCTCTTGATCAAATGCGAGCAACTAAAAGAGGTATTGGATTTTTCAGTTGATACCTTGATGATTTGGATAGAAGACCAGCTTCTTGTTGATTTTCCATCCATCCAAACAGCCATGATCAGTGCCAAATCAATTCCATGGCTGCCAATTTTGAAGAAAGGAAGCTATTTCTCACAACCACGATTCACGAGGTTTGTTTAGCTTGCCTTTGCTTCGATTAGAGTAAGTAGATAGGTTTGCTTTGAAGAAGAAGTGCTTGTGCACACTCGCATGTTCCATTTGGATCATGTATGATTTTCAGATTTTACACATAGTTTTGGTGTTGCTGGTTTTGCTCTTGCAGTTCATTTCGATGGCATCTTGGTGAAGACACTCCATTGATGGGTTTCCAAGTGGCTCGGAGGGAGGTTTTCAAAGTTCGAGATCGGTTGCGGGTTACACTCATGACTCCATGCCCAATGGATGCTTGAACTCTGATCATTCATCTAGCGAGCGGATGCCCCATTGAGTCATGCCAATTGTATCAAAATTTCACCCCCCTGGGTAAATTTCGATAACATGCATCAGATTCTCAAGTCCCAGGAAAATTGATTGATTCGGGGCCAAAATTCATGTTTCCAGAGTCCCCTCGATTTTTTTCTAACTCCACTGGTCGAAGTTGGAAGGAGAAAGCTCGAGAAAGTGCGGAGAAGGTTGCGAGAAAGCAAGTAGTTCGGGCCGAGAAAATTTGTGAAAATCGGCTAAGTCCCGATCCGGCAAGTTGGGACAAATGGGACAAAAGTCTGCGAACCGCCGAACCGCCGAAATGAGTCTAGTCGGCCCACAAAGCATTTGGGACAAGTGGGACGAAATCTGCGGCGGGCACGAAATGCCGATTGGCCAGAGAGGAAAAATTAGCTAATCATTTGAGAGGAGTCGCATTCGGGACGAATGGGACAAATGGACGTGAAATGCCCGAACCGGCCGGTTTGCGCGAAATCAGCACAAGGAGCCCAAAAGAAATTGGGATGCGCGGGATAAAAGGGCGGCGCGAACCGGCCGAAAAAAAGGTCAAGTCGGTCCGAGCAAAGTGGGACAAGCGGGCCAAAAATGCCCGAACCGCCCGAACCGGCCGAAATGAGCACAAAGGGCCCAAAATCAAATGGGACATCCGGGACAAATGGAGGTGAAGTACGTGAAGGAGCCGAGAGCCAATCAGAAGCTGCCACGTGTCCTCACAAGGGAAAAGGTCAAAAAGTCAAAGGGCGAGTTTTCGAGCGCTGATCCGAACCAATGAGAAGCTGCCACGTATCCAAGCGAAAACCCCACACAAAGGGATATGTCGTCGGGTCGTCCAAACCCGACGCACAAAGGAAATCGGGTTTCATAGTTGGGAAAACACGATGGAGAAACATGGCGCAAGAACATGTCGGAAGGGTTGAAAAACCCGACACCTAAGAAATGTGTCGGAGGGGTTGGAAAGCCCGACGCACAAAGAAAATCGGGTTTCATAGTCGGGGAAACAAGTCGGAAAAGCATGGGGCGAAAACATATGTTGAGCCACCTCCCAAACCCGATGCAAATGGAGAGGAGAATCCCGAACCCGATGGGCTGAAGACCTTTCTCATCCAATCAGAGTCTGCCACGTGTCATCCAGGTGGCAATGCGCGGGAAAATATTTTAAAAATCTGTTTTCACCTGTTCCGTGCCCTAAATCCTCAAATCGTCATATCTTTTGATCCAGAGCTCGGATTTGCATGTTCCTTATATCAACGAAAAGCTAGTGAAATCCTCTACATGATTCTAGGGCTAATCTCGAGTTTTGGTGCATCTAGAGAGAAAAATCGAGAAACGGCTCGGCGTGTGGTAATGGCAGAAGTGACATTTCAATGACCGATTTTAATGCGTGAAAGTGACATTTCCGCCGTTTTGCAGGGAGGATCCGTCACTTCTACCATGATGAAATGATTTAAAATACGACCTGGAGGTGGTTGGAGGAGATCTGACTTTCCTCTTTCTTCCTTCTCTCATTCTTCCTATATATTGTAAGGAGTGGCAAAATATAAAAAAAAGAGTTGTTCATTCTTTCTGCTCGGCCCTCCCTTCTTTTCTTCTCTAGGGTTGAAAATGGAGTTCGAACCTCCTCCCTTTCTCTGTAATGGCGTTCCTACCTTTTACCATTAATGGAATGATGTTACATGTAAACCTCTGGAGCAACAAAACGTGTTACGTGATGCATTTGTCCATCCTCTCTCGTTTTTGCTTGTCTTCTTCTTGCCTCTCTTCATTGCGGTGTCTGTGTGCATGTTTGAATGTTCATTGCAGTCGGAGCTGTGTTCATGGAGTTTTGGGACATTTTACGTGTGAAATCTATCCTTGGGGTTGTGATGCTTCATCCATCCTTCCCATTGCTCATCTCTCTTTGTCCCATGGTAGTTTTGATACATGTTCAACATCCTCCTTCTCGGTGTATCACCGTTTTAGTGTAGGCTTTTGTTCTTTTCCTTTCTCTCTCTCTCTCTGTCTCCTTGGCATGGTTAGATTAGGATTAGATTAGCTTGCCTTGCCGGAATAGCTTGTGGCGGGTAGTTTAGGAGTAGGAACTAGCCTTCTCTGGAGATTCCTCTCTGGTTTTACAAGTCCCACGCTTGAGAGAGGTTTCCATGTTGTGTAATCACACTGGATGCACGAACATCAACCTGAAGCTTTGATGTGTGTCCGGGGTGCTTTGTGATTTTGCATCAACAGCTGATTACCATTCGAAAAGTAGTTACTGTTATTCTACAAAGGTTTTCCTTATAGATGGAAAAATATGTTTTTGGAGTCTCATTACAATGTGTAGGTTGATGGTAAGTTTATTATTTTCAAATGCTTTTTTCTTAACATTACTCGACCACCCAAGAATCTAACATTTCTTGTCTGTTATTGCATCTCCTCTTAATCATTCAATAAGAGGCCTTATTCTACAGAGTTATTACAAACCAATTCTTTCTTACATTTGCATCACTTTTTTAGGTTAGGATTATATTACGGGGTAGATGTGCGAAATTCCGTATTGGGGAATTAAATATATATTGCGTAGATACTAAGCGGATCAACAATTTGATTGGTGCACATATTTGTCCAACTCGAATAAAAATAGATGTCTCCCACACCCACAATGCCAATCTATCTAATAAATCCAAGATTATATTCTCTTGTTGCAATTATATTCTTGCTTTCTATCAAGAAGATTTCTTCAATTGTAGCAAAAAAAAATTCCAACTGTAATTAATGATAAAATGATTGGTCTCACTCTTGAAGAACAATAGGTAACAATTACTTTTATAGTTTTCTTGTTATAATGATTTCAAATTATATATTTTTAATAAAATAATAATTGGAATATTTTCATTTTGCAGAGAAGAATTATAGCTTCTGACATATCATATCATGAGGAAATTGCTCGAGGTAGAGAACCTTAAGAGGTCTCTGTGGATTCTTACATGGATTCAGCAGAATCAACACCAATGCAAGTTCCTCATCAAAAATGACTTAGGGGGTCAATATGTGCATCATGTCTACCATCACATTTAACTACATGTATGAATTTTTCTTTTAATATAATTAACTAATTCAAATAGCTAGTATAGATTATGTAAGCGATCTTTTTTTTAATATTTCTATTGTTCTTTTCTAAATTTATTATATTCAGAAACTACTGAAACTAGTTATGAAGATCAATTTCATTCTAACGGTCAAGATACAAATGTCACGTTTGTGTCTCCAAACATGCAAGGTAAATTGTAATATATAATATTCATCATGTTTTGTTTAGTTCCATTTTTTTGCATTCACAAGATCCAACTATATGATGATAATTTTCTAACAATTTTTTGTTTGCTTCTTACAAGTAATATGGCTTCTAAGCACATTCCACTTGCAAGGAGGCCACCAATACTGCCAACACGTATAGTCCAAACAAAAAGAATATCTTTAGGCAAGAATATAAGGTTTCCTATAGACTCGGCTAGAACAGTTCATCCTGCAACCACAAAATTTCCTGGACTCTCACTAGGTGGTGTTTTAAGTGTAACAACCACATATCTTTTCAACAACATCACCCTTGATGAGGATTATTTGGGCTTCGATAGTGGTGATGTAGACAAGGGTAACTATTTTTACACCCATGATATGATTCAATCTACTTCACCTCCACCACAACCACAACAAAATGTGCATGAAGTACAAGACAGGGACTCTCCTCCTCTAATAAAATCTCCACAAAAAAATGATGAAAAGACATATTTTATATTAAAAAATCAGATATCAAATAGTATGGGGGAAATAATTCAAGAACTTGTATTATGTCGATGTGGATTTGGTGTGGTCTGGGAGAGGAGAGATAAAATTTTGATAAAAGAAATAAATACTTGATACCATAATCACGCTTAAATGTATTTATTGTTTAGTGTCATAGAGAGTCAACTGGTAAGGCAATATATTTTTCTAAGGAAATCTCAGCCAAGGAAAATTTCATATACTAATGATTACAATGATGATATTATAGACATAATGTTAAACATGTTGGATAATCTGAATGTTGAAGCACAAGCTTACTACAACAAATGGGCTAAAGACAAGACAAATTTTTAATAGCAAATGTAGAAAAAGAAAAATCCATGGTGAGTCATCTTTTACATGTAAAATCCTAATATTATAAGTGTTGTAATATAGTTTTTCAACTTATCTAATAGACTAAAAATTTGATATTTCTGTTTTGCAAGAAAAATATGAAAATTTAAAGAAAGAAGAAGTTGTATTTGAAGCACATTTGAAGAATTCCCACAAAAGTCTGAATTCATTTATATAGTTGAAGGAAAAACTCATAGTATTAAATAAATAAAATAATACATTGAGAAGGATAATCAAGGAGCATAAGATGGATCGAAGTCTTACTGAAGGAAAAGATAGACACAGATGCATCACTTTTGTCAGTAGGAGATGTAGCGAGGGAGGAGTAGAATATTCTTGAAAATATCAATACCGTAGCATGAGATTTGTAGGCATCAGGAGTTATAGGAGATATCTCTATACAGATAGAGTAGATTCCTCCACCTCTTACACAAGAAAAATATCAAGCTTTCCTACAACATAAAAAATTCAATATGTTAGTTAAGTTCACCATGTGATAGGTGTGTTGTCACAATTCCAACACTGGTGTAGGAATTAAAAGATGGTGGACCTTTTTTTCTTTTTTATTCTGTGTGGCAAACATAAGGAAAACTATGATTCAGAATCATAGGTAGAAAAGAGGATGCCCTCATAATGTGTCCTTATATGACAAAACTTGTCTAGAAGCTTTGAAATGTTATTTACAACCCCCTTTTTGGAATTGTATTGGCCAACAATGCTTTATGAATTGATACTTTTCTTCATAAAGTAATCTACCACATGAGAGAACGATTTCAAGAGTACTTTGGAATTGTAACTATATTTATTGTTAATGGATTTCTACATAATACAAATGATGTTTATGTTTCTTTGTTTACGTAAATGGTGCTTAAATTTTCATGATTTTTTTGTTTAAAATATTTACGTTTCTGATTTCATGTAGATGTAAAAAAATTAATTAATAGATATAAAAAATAATATGTCCTTATTTCAGTCTGAAAACCAAATATAAAAAACAAATGGGATACAAGAAAATGATAGTGACAATGTTCCAATGGCAATGGATCAAATAAAGAAAAATGTTATATTGCGTTTATTGAAAGTTGTAATCTCTATATGAAATACATCAATACATATTACATCAAATTATTGTAAATAGTATCAATAATGTAGAGAAGAAATGAAATCTATGTGAATTTGAATAGTCCTAGAGAAACACTTTCATTTGTTTAAAATATTTACGTTTCTGATTTCATGCAGATGTAAAAAAATCAATTAACAGATATAAAAAACAAATATGTCCTTATTTCAGTCTGAAAACCAAATATAAAAAAAAAATGGGATACAAGAAAATGATAGTGACAATGTTCCAATGGAAATGGATCAAATAAAGACAAATGTAATATTACATTTATTGAAATTTGTAATCTCTGTATGAAATACATCAATACATATTACATCAAATTATTGTAAATAGTCTCAATAATGTATAGAAGAAATGAAATCTATGTGAATTCGAACAGTCCTGAGCAACACTTTCATTCATGTCTTGGAAATCAATTATAGCATGATCTATGGATGTGTCTTGATCCCCCGGGTCAAGAAGAATATTACTAACTCCTCTTCTTTCTACTAGTGAATTCCATAATGTAAGTTCTCTATCATAAGGAAAATACTCCACTGAGTAACGTGATACATACAACCTCAAATAGCTTTCTAGATTCCTATCAAATTTGTTTCAAAAAAATTACTTTAAAAGGACAAAGGTCATTGAAAACCCTCTCATCTTCCAAAAACCCATAATCATTGTTTGACAGAGTTCATACAACTTAATATACTTGCTCAAATATTCACGCAGAATACTACTGGAACAAATATCCTTCCAAATCCTTTTGATGACACCATATTCTTGTGGGTTTTGTAGAAGTTGAACTTTTCGTATCATAGTATTAGCATAATCCATTGACTGGGAACTAAGTATTTTTATTTGTAAAATACCTTCTACAGAAACTCCATTTATCTCTTCAGTCTTAGAGAAATGGTCAGTTAGATCACTCATGTTTTTGAAAAATAAAGGACTAATGGATGTATAAGGTATGCTGCTAGAAAAATTCCAAAACTACAGATTTACAACTCCCATTGCTTCAAGTATTTTATCATTTTTGAATCTTTCCTGGATCTCTTTAGATAAATATTCAGAGATATTTCTCAATTTATTCCTAGTTTCCAATAATACTGCATCATATAAATTTCATGTCACTCTTACTTCTTCCATTTATGAGCCAACCATATCAACTCTTTTTTGGAACATATGAAGTGGAATCTCTTTCCCATGTGTTGTTATACAAAGATGATCATGTATATTGTATTTTAAGAAGCACCTAGGATTTTTCAAGTCTATCAATGCATTCCAGTTTTCAAAAGCAGCACCTAAAAATCCCATTTGAAATACATAAACTGTCAAGACTCCAGCACCCACATCTTCTGAGTCTTATGAAGTCTGTTATGTAGAAAGAACAATCTTGTGCATGCTTCGTTAAAATATTAAGCTCCCTCAACATGGGAAAAATACCATAGAGTGTGAGTAAATTTTCTATGTCTATTAGATGGCACAATAGATCTTTAGCTTTATCTACATCCTTGTGGTATTTATACATAAATCCTATCAATGAAGGATATTCATCAAATATTCTACGGTAGGTTCATACATAAATATCCATCTAGTATCTACATCTTTGAGAATTTTTTTCCCTCTGTCAGTCTAATTACAAATTTCTGAAATTCTAAAAATCTCTTTGGACTGCTAGAATAATAAGCATGCAAATCACGTATCAATTCCTCCACTTTAGCTACATTTTCAAATGTGCTCACAATTTTGTAGGCCATATTCATTCTGTGATCCATGCAATGGATAACAATCATATAAGGAGAAACAGTTGTCTGAATTCAAATGCAAAGACCATTTATGTATCCCTGCATTACAACTACACCATTGGTTCCGACACAAACTATTTTTTTAATGGAAAATTCATCCATTCTAGTGATATCCTTCAGATTTGAGACCACCAATTTATAAATATTTTTAGAATTGCAATTCTCAGTCATTTTATGAATTGCTAAGAGGTGGGGAGTTATTACTTCATTAACAAATGTGTAAACATGAATAAAAATCCATGAAGTATTATCCACTACAGTAACCTCATCTATTGAAAGGGAAATATACTTTTCCTTTTGAACAAACTATTTCAGATCCTCCTTTTCTACCAAAGATAGACATTTTACAATTTCCCAACTTACTTGTATTTGACCAATGAGATTGAGGAACGTTTTGTAGACCAATAACCTGATATAGAATTTTATTTTCTTTGAAATCTAACATGGGTCTTCCCCTTTTCAATATATGGAATACGATAGCAAACTAAATACTTTTTGCATGCATTTCTGTCTCCATAGATTTTCTCAATCTTGTTACTATGGTGCCACCTTTTTCATTTAGATTTTTCATACATTTTTATTCCTTTTCATATTCTTCTGCATATTTTACATGTAGACACTCTTTTTCATCTTTCCATTTATGTGTTCTAACTATGTTTCCATCCTTTGCTTTTGGGAAATGTATATTTTCCCACAATTCTTTTCAATTGTGTCCATTTGAGCCGCATCATGTGATGCTTTCATTGTTTCTAACCACATATTTTGCATTGAAATTATGTTGGAACATCATTACCATTTTTAGTGTACACAGGTTCAATAAATGGATATTTTATAGCCCATTCGAACTAGAAAGTCCTTCCAATTGTCTAGTTTGTCCTCTTTCTTCTAACATATTTTCTTTTTTTTTTTGGGGTTCAACTTTTGCATCTGGGCTCTCAGCAGAATATCTTGATTCTCATGTCTCCTTTTTCTTGAAATAGACCTTGGATTAGAAGCTTCCTCTGCTGGTGTATCATGAGAATTTGATGAATTTTCTTCTACTTCTATGTCATCAAGGGATGGAATGTTTTCCTCAACATATAATGGATCATCGATATCTTTAAATTGATTATTTTGTGAAGAAATTTCTGAAATGTCTATATATAATTCTATAAAATTGTTACATATATAGTATTAATTTTATATATAGTTAAATTTTTACACAGAGTACAAAGAGTTTGAAGAACAGTATGAAAAACATAATTATCAAATTTTGTAAGACTAAATAACCTATAAATAACACATACCGATATTTTTAACTGATGTAGAAACCCCCTTCATTTTTTGTGATTTTCCAAAATAGCCAAGAAAATTATTTGCACCTTTTTTTGAACTGATTGAATTTTTAATCTTCTTACCCTGATTTCAAGAATCCATGACTGTTTAGGGATGGCTCTTATGTTCGAAGGCTATGAGATTGGATAACTTAGGGTTAGACGGCTCTAGGTTGGATGGCTCTAGGGTTAGATGGCTCTTGGGTTAGATGGCTAGTGGTTAGATGAATATGTGGTTGGATGACTCTTTGATTAGATGGCTCGAGGGTGTAATGGTTTTAAGGTTAGATGGATAATGGGTTGGATGGCCAAGGGTTGGATGGAAAAGGGATTGGATGGCTAAGAGGTTGGATGGCTAAGGGTTGGACAACAAAGTTAGACAATTAAAGGGTTGGATGGAAGGGGTTGGTTAGCTAATTAGTTGGATGGCTAAGAGGTTAAATGGATGAGGGGTTAGATGGCTAAGGATTTGGATGACTATGAGGTTAGCCGGATAAGGGCTTAGACGGTTAAGGGTTTGGATGGCTAAGGGATTGGATGGGTCCAGTGTTGGAGGTTGGATAGATCCGGGGTTTGATGGCTTGAAGTTGTGGTTTGACAACACTAAGCATATGTTGTATGGCGTTGGTTTTTATGTTTACTTTGGTGAATATGTGCATGAAATGATTCGAAATGGTGGTGAATTACATGCATAAGCTCTTATATATGTGTAAAATCTATGCAAAATGAATAGTACTGATGGACATGTTGGTCAAATTTTTTGATGAATAAGTCAGTTGCAAATCACAAAAAATTTTCCAATTCAAATTTCCATAAACCTTGATTTTCACAAGTTTATGAAATTTTGCCACTAAATTTTCCCCTGTCATATATCTCCACAACTCATTCTCATGCTATCTAACAATCATACCTTGTGTGTATAATCACATGAAACATAGTCACCAACCTATATCTGCACCCTGAATCTCATATGAGTTCCCAATAACTCTCCAAACATTCTCTCCACCATGCTACAATTCTTCTCAAGCAATTTAGAATCTTCAACCTTCATGCTCTATCACCTAGACTAGCTAGGTCACTTTGGAATAGGCTTGAAAAAACAAACCATCCTCACTTGAATCAACTTTGTGTAACCATGAACATAAATAAATCTCCTTGTCCTCATCACTCTAAGAATTATCCGACCAT
This sequence comes from Taxus wallichiana var. yunnanensis, assembly GCA_018340775.1. Classification (NCBI taxonomy): domain Eukaryota; kingdom Viridiplantae; phylum Streptophyta; class Pinopsida; order Cupressales; family Taxaceae; genus Taxus; species Taxus wallichiana. Next base: position 781,761,661 of record CM031242.1, on the reverse strand, counting down.
ACTTCATCATCCAATTTTCATTAATGATGTTTTGCATCAATGAAAACACCTATGCAGCAACATGTCAATATGGGTCTATTTCTCTTTGTGATAGTAAAAAAGATAAGCATCACTATCATCAAACCATGAAGTTCATCCATAAATAAATGTAAAATAAGGCTTGAAAGTGTTGATAGAACCTCCGATTAAGTTTTTATTCAATTTCCTTGGCATAAAAACAAGTATGAAGTGTTGAAAGTCTCAAAACTATTGACTAGGGTTTTGTGTCTTAAAACCCAAACTTTGCAAACATTTGAAGATCAAGATAAGTTGATTTAGTGAGCCTTATATTAGTAAAAACCATGTCCTAGGAGCTATAAATATTTACTCTTCTCTCTTACAAAATTAATTTACAGTGATGATTGACTAATGTACGTGGTTCATCTAGATTCTAAGTGTTGCAAAGCCTATGTCATCAAAATAGTATATTCCATATCTTAATGCATATGTCAAGAACATTATCGGTGATGATTTAACCTCATGATTATTTTAGATGATGAAGAGCTCATACATCAACCTCTCCATTATGAGAAACTTCCTAAATATATGTTCACTATAGTGTGTCAAGAAAACTCATGACTATAACCAAGTACTTGTGGACTTGTGAAGATGGGTGTAGTGTGCAAAATGCTCCTTCCTCGATTTCTTTACTTGAATATATTAAATTCCACATTATTCATATAATCCCTTATAAACATGGTTTACCTGAATTCCCATATTGGTGTTCTCTCTTAAGGCTCTTCTCCTTCTTGTTTCATGATGTGATAACTAGCATCTTACTCCTAATGCACTCATATGTGCTCAAATGAAACTTGGAAGCTCAATGGCGAAGAATGAGTAGGTTAAGGGGTTATAAGGATTCTTTAGAGTACTTTTAGAAATTATCCTTACTAATTACACTTGAAATATCCTTATTTAAGCTACAAGAAAAATATTATTTAGTGAAGCATATGATATGTCAAAGAAAATATTACAAAAATAGTGAGAGAAGTTAGAAAATATCATTTTCAATTAAGGACAGTTGTAAATGAAGTTCAGGGGACTCCATGTGGCATCTTTAGTCTTTAATGCATATTGATTATACCTACAGATTCTAAGAATATGACATATCTCTATCAGATGCAATCATGACAACTCTAGTAGTTTCTTTTGAAGTCTTTTTACCTCTCTTGCATGAGTTATCAAATGAGAAAAGTGAAGAGTTTGAGATGTGAAGTTGAAAATCCATGTGAAGGAGATAATGTTGTCTACAAAAACTAATTTTTGTGTTTGAAAATGTTGTTGATGTTTATGAGAGATGAGTGTAAATTTGAGAGAGTGAGAAGAGCAAAAATGTGTTGAAACTATTACAAATTAAGAGATGTTGTAAAATAATACATGTGCAAATTTAGGATCACAATTTGTTATTTTAGCAACTATATCAAGTGTGTGATAAATTTTTTTGTAAAGTCCGAGTTGAAGCTTAGCTAGGTCTGAAAGTAGGTGCTTTAATGCACATTGCATCTTGCAATCATTAGTAGGTGATTGATTTTTGAATTTTGTGTTTCATGTTGAGTTTTACTCAACTAATTTGTAACCTTTGTAAGCATAGTGCATTGGTTCAGTGGTTTTTCTCCCATCTTGGGGTTCCCACTTAAAAATATATCTCTCTATGTGGTGTTCTTGTTGATTTCATGTGAATTGTGTTGTCGGTCTTTCATATTAAGTTGAAACAATCTATTTTAGTTTTGAATTATATTGCAAAGTTTGAATTAACATTGATTCACCCCCTCTCTCAGTGTCCTAATTTACAACAATTGGTATCGAGATCACACCCTTTTATAGTGATTTTAATAGCTCAAAGGAGATCAAGACAATCAAAGCATGAGAAGCAATCAGTCACAAAGTGGTTTCTCTACATCCAAATCACCTCTTTTCAATGGATCAAACTATGCTTTCTGGAGTGTTAGGATGAAGACATACCTCATGTATCTAGGATTTGACATGTGGAAGTCAGTTTTTAGTGGCTATACCATCCTAGCCACACCTCTAGTTGATGTAGCTAGAAAAGAGAGAAAGTGAAAACCACTCCAAAGCTATGAATGCACTCTTATGTGGGATGTAAGAGACTTAATTCATAAAATTCATTCATTGTACCATAAGAAAAGAAATTTGGGACAAATTGAAAACTATATATTAAGGATATAGTAAGTTAAAATTATCCAAGTTATAGACCTACTATGCTCAGTTTGAAAGCTTGAAAATGAAGGAAGGTGAAAGTATTGCATCATACTTACAAAGAGTGGATGAAGTGATAAATCTGATTAGAGGTCTAGGAGATAAGATAGAGGATAGTGTGGTTTTCCAAAAGGTACTGAGATCCTTATCTCCTAAATATGACTCCAAGGTGTCAGTAGTGGAGGAAGCCAAAGACTTAACCACTTTTACAATGGATGATCTTCATGGTATTTTAACTGCATATGAAATGAGAACTAATGAGTCAAAATCAATCAAGAAAGAAGCAACATTCAAAGCTGATAAGGAATACCAAGCCAAGAAAAACAAATCTAAATTTGATATGGAGGTGGAAGATGAGATGGTTAAAGCCATGTTTGTAATGAAACCGAAAAGAGGATCAGAAAATTACAAGGGTAAGGTACCATTCAAGTGCTTTAATCAGGCCAAGTTGGTCATTTTCATTAAAAAAATCCTAATAATAACAAATAAAATAGTGATGAGCATGATGAATAAACCTCTCATAATAAAAAGAATAAGTTTAATAAATATGAAGGTAATAAGAAGTATTTCAAGAACAATAAAAAAATTTATATCAAAGACAAATCAAGTTCGTCTAAAACAAGTGAATCTAACAAATATGAAAGTGAATATGAAGGTATGCAATCTGAAACTCTATTCATGGCCATGGAAGAACTAATTGCTTACAAATCAAAAGGTAAAATATAGTTTTTAGATGATAGTTTAGATAAGGGAGTATGGTAATGTGAATCTTGAAGATGATTTAATTAGTTGTCTGCAGAAGAATTGAAACATCAAAGAAAGAAGAATAAAAATTTGAAATTAATGGTGAAAGAGTATGAAGGAAAAATCAGCCTTCTTGAGAAAATACAAGACAAGAATTCTCAAGAACATGAAGACATGTTCAAGGAATTTGAAGCACAAATTAAGTTGATTGAGGAATATTTCAAAACCAAGGAAGAAGAGCATCTAAAACTCAAGGCAGAGTTAGAGCTACTACAAAATCAATTGGATCATTATTATAGCAAGTTGAAGGTCTACCATAAGCTTGATAAAAGCACAAATGATCTAGATGAACTACTAAGAAAGAAAATATATTTCAATCAAAATATGGCCTAGGATTTAAGGAGTACATTAAGAACGATGAACCAACATGTAAGAAGGTAATCAAGATACACCAAAAGTAATTAATGTTGATGTTAAGTATGTCAAGAAGAAATACGCCTCAAACAAGCAACCCCATGCAATAACGTATGCTCACTCCTTCTATGGTTTTTTTTTTCATACAATATTTTTGGACACAAGGATTCAAAAATTAGAATCCATGCTAAATGTTATGGAAAACATCTCAACTTATATCATTAGAGAAATAAGGTGAGTTGTTCTACTACAACTATCAAGTATAGTCATATAGTAAACTTTTGCTACCGTAAACCTCCAAGGAAATACACAAGGGTGTACATAGTGAAATTGGATCATATAAGGAGGAAGGAACAAGGTTTAATAGCCCAAAATTCCTTTCATTCTCATAGTAGTGGAATATAGATAATGGGTGCTCAAGTCATATGATAAGAAATAAGAACAAGTTTATCTCTCTCTCGAAGAAATGTGTCGCATACGGTGATATTTGGTGATAACACATCAACTAGCCTTATGGAAAATTAAGTCTTGAAAATGGAAAGACTATCACTAAAAATATATTGTATGTCTGAAAATAACATTTTGAGCATAAGTAAAATGTGCAAAAAAGCATATACAACGATGTTTCATGACAGAGGGTATGACATAAAGACAAATAAATCATGTAAGGTGGTTAGCAAGGCAAAGAGAACAAAGAACAATATGTATGTCCTAAAAGAGATTAGCAAAGAAAAGTGGTTCAAAGAAAGGTAGATGAGAGTTGGCTTCGGGGAAAATTTTAAGGGTCCCTCCAAAACAAACCGTAGGGTGAATTAACAAAAACACTTTTGCATGGATGGTGAATCATTTTATAATGGTGTCAGTCAATAGCAATTTTTGACTAATAGTATATGTTTTTCGGTGATAGTATATGATTTCGCCAAAAGAATATGTATTTTTTGAAACATAATTGTTTGAAAATAGTAGTTAAAATGATCGGCTCAATGAGAAATATGTCCTCACAAAATATGGTGTAAAGAAAAAGTTCAAAAAAGTGATTTTTTGTGAAAAAAATATAGTTATTTTTTGTAAATTTGTTGTTGTTAGCCATTAAAATGATCATCTCAATGAGAAATCTTTCCTCCCAAAATATGGCATAAGGAAATAAAAATCCCATATTTTTTTTTGTCTAACGACATCACTAAAAATGCTACCAGTTGATAACATTTTTGTATGCTACCGCCTAGTAGTATAAAATATGTTGTTTGATGATAGCATGTTTTATGCTACCGGCCAACAACATATATTATATTGTCAGTCGGTAGCATAAAAATGCTATCAACCGATAGTATAAAGGAGAATATCACAAATTTCAATTTCTTGCTAATGGAAAATTGATCAGCTAAAATTAACTTGTACTAGAAAATTTTGGTGACCCGTCCTAATTCCTACCCTAAAATTCACCAATTTCAAATTTTAAAAACCAAAATATTCATGAATTAACGAATATTCACCACTAAATTTTTCCCTAGTTAGCTTTGGCACAAGAGATTAGGACATCTCAATTTTGAAATTTTTTCGAATCAACTCCATGAGATGTGTAAGGAAAATTTCTAGAATAAAAAAACTAGCTGATAAAATTTGTAAAGCATTTCTTCATGGAATAAAAACTAGGAGAAGTTTCAAATAAAATGATTACTCTACCAAAATACCTCTAGAGTTGATTCATATTGATCTTGTAGCACCAACCAAAACTAAAATCATTTAATGAGAGAGATACTTCATGCTATTGGTTGATAAATTCACAAGGATGACTTGGGCTGCCTTCCTCAAAGAGAAATCAGAATCTTTAGAAAGGTTTGAGGAATTCAAAGAACTAGTGGAGACTAAGAAGAATGCAAAAATCAAGATCTTGAGATTTGACAGAGGAGAGTTTTGAGAAATTTTGGTCATTTTTAAGACTTGTGGAATAAGAAGACAATTCTCAACCGCAATAGCACCTTAACAAAATGGGGTAGTGAAAAGAAAGAATATAATAGTACAAGAAATGGCTATAACCATGTTGAATGAATCAAATTTTCCATATGGATAATGGAGAGAGGAAGTTAGCACAACAATATATATCCTGAATAGAGATTAAGTCAAAATTGAAAAAAAGGAACAACGTGCTATGATATTTTGAGAGGAAGACTTGTAAGTGTAAGACACCTAAGAATGTTTGGAAGTAAGTGCTACATCAAAAGAGATGATTGAAATCTTGGAAATTTTGACTCAAGATGTTATGAAGGCGTTTCCTTAGGCTACTTAGTTGTTATTTCAGCATATAGATGTTACAATATGAGACAACAAAACATAGTAGAGAGCACCAATTTTACAATAGATGAATCATATCCAAAGAATACCAAAACTAAGCCCAAAGAGACTCCACAAAGTACTTGAAAGGATGCTTTGATGAAATTACATAAGTTGATCAAGAAGAAGAATATGAAGATGAATAAAGAATTGATATAAAAATGCATTCAAGCCAGTTAAAAGGATCATTCACCAAATCAGATCATAGGTAAAAGGAAGTAGGAATTAAAATAAGAAGAACATTGAAAATTATTCAAAATCAAGAAAACATTGCTCTTTTGTCTAAGATAGAACCAAAGAATGTGATGGAGGCTAGCAAGGACCAAAATTGGATCAATGCAATGAATTAAGATCTTGACCAAATAGATAAAAATTAAACATGGGAGCTTGTTTGTAGTCTAAATAAAAAGAACATCATTATAACCAAGTGTGTGTTTAGAAACAATCTTAATGAAAAATGTGAAGTTACAAGAAACAAGGAAAGGATGGTTTGCAAAGGATATGCTCAGGTTGAAGGAGTGGATTTGGATGAGACATTTTCTCCTATGGCTAGGATGGAGGAAATTAGGATCTTATTAGTATACACAATGTAGACACCAAATTTGGGTCTTACGACGCCCGTGCCCCGCATCTTGTCTCGCAACCTAACCCTACCTCACCACCTAAACCTTACACAATTAATTATTTATTAATTACCTTATAATTAATAAATCCACATCTCCAACCCCCCACCTCACCTCGCCACCTCACTATGACCTAGCCCTAACCCTAAATTAACCTAATTAAGACCTATAACTTGGTTCGAACCCACATCCATGACTCATCACCCTCACCGCACCAAAACGAACCTATAATGACTTGACCAAGCCCACAACTGACCCCTCGGGAGAAAGGAGGGAAAGTTGGCTATTTTACTAAAAATAGCCAACTTTGACCTAATTGACATCAGTCCCTATGCGACCGGCGTCAGTTAGGTAACCACCATCAGTTCCCTGTAAATGACCTCCCCCAACCAAAACAAAGGGATCCAAATTCATTTGCAAGAGAGAGACAAGTGAGAAAGAGAGAAAAGGTTGCAGAGAGGAGTATTGAGCCCAAGACTATAACTGAGCAACTAGATCACTATCACACTCATCCAAACATTGGGAGAGTTGGAGGATAGCTTCATCAGCTCACTTCTGATTTCTGGATCATCCCAACTGAGCCTTGCCTTCACCACTACATTCCTTGGACCTGCATCCACATCAAAAACTAGTAAGTAGTCTCTTTTATTACCTTGTATGCTTCTAGACATACTGTGTGAACTTTTGATTCATAAGGATTATAAGCTCACTCTATATATACCCCAAAGACAACCTTCACCTAACCTTCATTCATCCATCTATATATTTCCCCAAAGACATCCTTCTCACTCTCTCGAGTCTTCTCTATCACCCTACTGACTCCACTCAACCATCTACCAACCTTCTAAGCCCTATAACCACCTTGTAACCAACCTCCATTTAAAAGCCCTAAATCACCGCCCCCACCGATATCGGTCATCCCCTACTGGTATTGATTTTATAACTGCGTCGGTTATCCAGTGGACCGGCATCAGTCATCGTGACTTATACCAAAAAACCAACCTTTCACCTATTTACCTCCAAACAATCTCATATCCAACTTTTTCTATCCTCAGTAACTTGATCTCGAACATATCAATAATCGGTGACCAAACAAACAACATGATATTTTATTATTGGTAGTTTAGTCTCTATTGCTTTTAGTAATGAGGTACCTAAATCATGATTTTACAATAGCTCCTTTTTATTATCATTTGCATTAATTGGTATTAAAAGCGAACCGACCACCTTCAAAAGGAAGTCTAATATTTCCTAGGCCCAAGGCAGTTCCCTCACTTATTGTTTAACAAAAATATGGTGGTCTTGCATTCTTATTTACAGGTAGTCCTTCCTAGACAAAAAGGAGCTCTTCACAATCGGTCTGATCTCTCTATGGTATGCGCATACCTTCCCAACACTCAACAGTATTCCTCCTAGCCCTAACCCTTATCTCTGCTTCTCAAGAGAATGAAAAGATAGAAGTAACTCAATTCTGGAACAAAATTTTGTGCGAAACATTTTGGCACACCCGGTGGGACCCTTCTCGGGTTTCTTTCTTTCTTGCTTGTTTTCATATAGGGAGCACACTTTCTATTTCTTTCTTCTAAATATTCACAAAATATTTTGTCATTTTGGTAAAAGAACTTGTCTTTCTTTCACATCTTTGCATTAGTGAAAGTCATCTTCTTAACCTCTTATCTTTCTTTGCTTCATCGAATATCATGTTTTATTTGGGTTTAAAACACATGCATCACATTCTTGCTTATTTTATTTAATTATAGTGAATGTAGATTAAGTAATGTGTCATACACGTGGGGTGATATCCATAGTATTGACAAGAAATTAATCTTACTCTCCGCACAACACATACCAAATCACATCATAAGCTACATAACATCTCAAACATCCCCCTTCCCGTGGTATTCCTCCACTTTGATTGAGGTAGCCTTACAAGCCAAAACAAACTTGACATCTCCCTTAGGTCTTTTGTTTAGGATTGACATCATCTTACATCTAAGGCATAAGCCCAAAGTGATTAAAAATAATCCTAGGGTTAGTCTCTTGATTTGCTTGTGCATCTTGCTTGTTTTTTGTTTTTCTTTCAGTTTTGTTTCTTTGTTATACCTTGTCTCAGTGATCACTTCAGACAGTTTGGTGGGTATACTAAGCCTTGTTATCCCCAAACCAGCAGCCTCTTACATTCTCTCTTTGCCTTCACAGTGACCGACACCGGTCCTCTTCTACCAACATCGGTTACACTGACCGATGCCGGCTACCGTCTGACCGACATCGGTTACTAGACCGATATTGGTTACTATGTTTCATAGTTCCTAACAAACCAATAACCTACCAATTCCAACATTTTGTTGTTGTTTCTATTCTTGATTGATTAATTCCCTACTGTATCCTCTTGTCCATGGTTGTTATCACTTGGCAACAAGCCACAGCCATGGTTTCACATGCTTGTTTTGTGTCTTTTCCTGAGTCACCCCCTTCGCATCCTATGGGGAATCCTACGGACACTAGTGCTTTTCCCAAGATATCTATAGGAGATCTAGACTTTACCAAATTTTTGGATACTAATCCTAGTGTCGTACAGTATTATTTGTCTCATACCCCTGATCGTACACCCGATGGTCATCTCCTCTTGGGTATGCCTATTAGTATAGCCGCTCACTTAGCCCCTTCCCCACCTAATAACTCCGCCTCACCGTCTTCATCCTTAGCCCCATCTCCCAGCTCAGTGGCTTCGGTGGTTCATACTACACCAATTGGCCTTCCTTTGGTTAATCTGGGCCCCACATATCACTACCATCCACTGCCCCTACCTCATCTCTCCCGTAGATTGCCTCTTTCATAACTCACTCTCTACCATCTATTCACATGAGCTTTCCCTCTCAGGCTCCGCCCACCTTTTCATTTCCGCAGACTCATCCGGTGGCCTCAACATCTTATATAGGACACCCTTATTCGGCCGCCCCAACACATTCATCATCATTACCTTATCAACATTCAACCCCACCATTTTCTAGTAGCGGCTCTTGGCCCAATCCTCCTTTGTTTATGATGACAGCACCATCATCTAACCCAACCAATGATTTAATCAAACAGATGATGGACAAGATGCAAAATATTGAGGCTTTTGTTTCAAGAAATTGTAACACCCTGACATATGAGCAAGTTTGTTGGGGAACTTATTCATCCTTCTGTCCCCCTTCATACATATCCTCCTCAATGGGAATTACCAAAATTTACTCACTTTATTAGTAAGGAGGACCCTTAACAACACTTGCAATCATTTAGACATGCCTACTATCTGATTGCTCATGACGATGCCTTACTACTCCATACCTTCCCCATGTCCTTATCAAGACCTACCTTGGAGTGGTACAGTGCTTTAGCCCAACACTCAATCTTCTCCTTTAACCAGTTATCCCAAGCTTTCTTGGATCACTTCTCCATCAATATTGCCAAGAAAGTATCCATTACAGACCTCTATGTCATCCGACAATTTGAAGATGAGTCTATCGCAGATTTTGTTGGATGATGGCGGGGCCTCATTAACCAACTTACTTATGCCTTACCTCAGCCGAGCTCATTAAACTCTTTATGTGGGCTGTCATTTCTAAACAAATTTCTCCCACCCTCCAAATTCAAACTTTTCGTACCTTTGATGAGGCCTTTACTATGGCTCGGAAACTAGAGATTCAAGCCTTAGAGGAGAGAGAAATTGAAGTTGCGCAACAAAAACTCAAATTTCCAAACCCAAGACTCCACCAACAAACCCAACACCACCAACTCTCATGCATTGGTTGCTTCGAAATCAAAAGGAGCTGTACACGTGGTGATGTTCAAATCTCAAGCACCATCTAATACCCATTCAAACCCACCTATAGGTATAAAGCCAAGCCCATCAAGTACACTCCCTTGGGAGAAACTTATGATGTGATCTTGGAAAAATTGCTTAAAGCAGGAGCTATCACTTTGCCTCCTATTAAACCTCACTCCGGGTTTGATTCCACCCATGCTATACCTTCTTGGTATAAAGAAAATGACTTCTGTAACTTCCATCACGTGAAGGGACACAACCACGAAAACTACAAGATGTTGAAAAATATAGTGTAGGAAATGGTTGATGTAGGGGATATAACCCTCAATAATCCTAATGCCCCTGCTAATCGAAATTTAAAAATATTCAACAAGCCATTTCCAAACCATTCATCTAACAGTAACAAAAACCAAGAAACCTTAGCCGAAGAGAAGAGTGTGCATGAGATCCATGCGGTTTTCAACTCCCAACCAAGGGCTTCCATCGAGGAAATTCTGAATCAAGCCTCTTCACCAACGCAGGGGTCCTCACCCCCTTCTCCTTCATCAGGACAAGAGGATAGCCCCACTATTCCTTTACCCATAAAGGAATCAACCACCCAAAGTTCTTTTCTCACGAAGATCATTCTTACACCACATCCTCGCAAGACCGTGGAGAGAGGATGTTATCCAGCCTATCTATTTCCCAAACATCTCCTTCCACCACTCTTGATGCACAAGAAGAAGGATCACCACTTTTTCATGTCATCCTTAGAGGAGAAACCCCTCAATCCTACATCACTAAACTCCTTAACCATGACGGATCCTCTATAAAATTCCCTCCTCCCTATCGCCTTCATCACCTAGATCTTTCCAGGTGGTCGGTTGACCTCTTAACACCCATTGATACAACACCTCATTCGCCCCTATATCACACCCACAAAGGGACCGAATCACAATCCACTTCTCTTCCATACCAAAATTCCCATTCACATGAGAAGATTGTCATCCCCCAGAAGATAGATGAGTCTTATGGGAACGTTTGAGTACACCATGCTCTACTCAAATGTAGATGACTAATCCAGACACCTCTACCATATGCCCAAAGTTTTTACAAAATCTCAAAATGCCTATGTCCTCACCTTCACCCCCCTCATCTCTACCGAATACCTCATCCACCTCTATCAACCTAACCAAACCTTCCCCTACACTTGGGACTTCACCAATACCTAGCCTAACGCATCCACCTAAATGGTTAGATTTATCCAAAAATAAATCCGTCAATCCACCTAGGAGATAGACCCAATCTCCTCAAGTCTAATCTATGCCTCCGTCACAACTAAAACCCTTGCCCCGATCACACTGGTATAGCAGGCACGGTTTTAACCCTCTTTGTCACACCTACCTTCTATATTGGGGCCTCACCCCTTCACCTTGCCTCAATACACCATGCCTCCCACATCTTCTTTAACACGACCTGCACCTTCGCATCCATACGTAAAATCCATGGGTATCTCAACACCATCGCCCCACGTATCCTACCTACCTACCAAGCCCTAAGCAAAATCGATCATCAAAGGACTTTTTTAGCTATCACTCCTCTTTCCCCGTGGTTTTTTCCTGCCACCACGTCATCTGTGGCCTCATCATCTAACCAGCTAAACATGACTTCTATGTAGAAGAAGCCATGCCTAGTTAAACCCAATCATCAAAATCCCTTGCCTAAACCACCACCCATATGAACCACTTGTACCCAACCATTACCAAAACAATCAATAATCTCACCCACTCAATCAATAGCCTCATCTTCATTTGAATTTGATCCACTCAAAGGATCTTACACCAAGATCCTTGATATGTTAGTAGGGGATGTGACCATTTCCCTACCCCCACTCAGACCCTATGATCCATCTAAACCTCGACCTATAGGTTATGATGAATCTAAAATCAGGCCTACCACCGCACACCAGACACAATGTAGAAGGATACAAAGCTTTAAAATCCATCCTTTGCTAGTTTCCTATCTCGGATGGAAAATCTAAGAAAGACAACTTACGGAGGAAAAAGCCCTTAGCTTCATCCTTCTCCTATACCACTGTCCCCACCTTACCAAAATCTATCATCATTGCAACCCCATCCTTGAGAACAATGACTTATCCCTACCATCTTCCTCATCTCATATTCATGAGATCAACATGATTAGCATTGCTACTTGAGGCTAGAAAAACAATGAAAAAGCTAAAGAGAGCACACTGTGACTTCTCTTTCTCCTTCCACCATTCCGATCGCACCACCACCTAAATTGGTTATTCGTGGACCTACCTATCTAGTCTCGATGGAGTTTCCCATCGCACCATGATAAAACAACTTGACCAATCTCATATAAAAATGACACTCTATGATCTCATTCGAACATCTCGAATCTCATCGACAAGCTCTAATTGAGATCCTCCAAGGGATATAGGTCCTACCTAATGAAACCCTATCTGTCACCTTCATCTTAACACCCAACCATGTCACTTCTCTCACCAAAAAACCTACCTCCACAACCACCTCTTGTTCTTGTATAGAAGCAAGCCACTGCTGTCGGTTTTTCGAAGAAGAAGAAATTGTCATCTTTAGTGCGAAGATCCCGACCCGCTCTTTTCATTTCGGCTTATGTCCAGGGACATCCATGTACATCATGTTATGATCAATGGGGTTATAGCCTAAACATCATCTCTTCCAAAGCCTTCCAATAGATGAATATCCCTCCTAGCATGTGTGCCAACCCCACCATGTTGCATTCATTCAACGATGCTATTACTTCTACCCTAGGCACTCGTGATCCTTAACATTCGTGTAGAGCCACGTACCTTTCTGAACTATTTTATGTCCTTGAGGGAGAGTTCCAATACAACATGTTGTTAGGATGCCCTTGGATCTAGGCTATGGGATGCGTTCCCTCCACCTTACATAGATGCATAAAATTTGATTATGAGGGGAAGTCATAAACCATCACAAACCGATGCTCCCCCTTCAAAACCTATAATATGTTATACCACCCTAATGATGTCTTGTACCAATCAAGGCACACATTGATCTGACCCACCATCTATTTCAACCACTCCTCAACCATCCACCTTAGCCACACCCACACCTTCGACCAATGAAACCACCGATGCGAATACCTCTTCCTTCCCCATAGACAACATCCCAACCTCGGATCCCTTGGTAGGAATTTTTCAATGCCTTATCTTTGGGAGTACCACCTATACAATGTTAGCACCTTCCATACCCCACAAGAGTATGGACATTTACATGCGCATCCTACCTACGACCATCGTGTGGGGAGGTGATCTCCTATGGACCACCTAATCACCACACCAACCTAATGTATGGGGGTTCGACATCCTTTGTCACCCTTGAACCTTCCCTTGGTGTGGTTCCCTTCCAATCTGATTTTCAATATCTAACTAACCTTCATTTTTCCCTCACCTTCCTGACTCGTTGTGCTTTGAAAGGTTTGGGTTTTGGTCTTTATGAACAGGGCCGACATACGATCATTCCCATGACTACACGTGAACACAAAGATCATAGTGGTCTTGGATTTTTTGAACCACCTACACCAAAGAAACCTCATGTCAATTGTATCTAGGAAGATGACAAAGTCACCCCTTCCAAACCATCAACGCCCACTTTTCCATCTTCACCCACAGAGTCGATAGACCCAGAATCTAACCCTCCTAACTTTTTTTTTTTCGTGAATGTTATCTTCCTAGGTCCTCTCACTTATCAATGCAATGGTGAAGACCCATTTTCTCTCCCCCTTTTGTATCCAGACATGATCAAAGAAGACTCACCTTTGATTAATGTTGTGGAGTGCTAGGATGATGACTCCATCCTCACCTACCTTGGTGCAAATGACTCTTATATTCAATGCGCCTTACCATCTGAAACCCAAACCATGTTGAATGAGTCAACTATAGAAATCAACATCCACATGGAGGATGATCCTCACATTGTAAAGATCGGACAATCTCTTGATGCATCAGAACAAGCCACCTTCACTACCTTCCTCCGTTCCCACAATCAAGATTCTACTTGGTCCTATGCCGACATGCTAGCAATCGATCCTGACATTGCTGTCCATAACATCACTCTAAAACTAGACTCCAAACTAGTTAAACAAAAACTGAGAAAAATACATCCACACATTGCCCTCTTGGTTAAAGAAGAGCTTCAATGACTCCTTTCTGTTTCTTTCATCTTACCTATTGACTATCCTCAATGGATTTCTAATGTTATACCTGTCACTAAAGTGATGGGGGGACTTCAGATATGTACAAATTTCTAGGACCTTAACCTCACTTTCCCAAAGGACAACTTCCCCCTACCTAGCATTGATCAACTTGTTGATCTCACTGCGGGCCATGAGATGCTTTCTCTCATGGATGGTTTCTCGGGATACAATCAAATTTTAGTAGCCCCGCCGATCAACATAAAACCACCTTCATTACCCCCTGGGGGACCTTCTGCTATCGTGTCATGTTGTTTGGCCTTAAGAATGCTGGTGCGACCTATCGTGGCTATGACTTACATTTTTCATGACATTATGCACACTATCCTCGAGGATTATGTCGATGATCTTCTTGGAAAATCTAAACATCACAGTGAACATCTCAATGTTTTAACCATTATTTTTGATCGCCTGTTACAATACTGTGTTCATCTTCAACCAAATAAATGTGTCTTTGGTGTCCTTTCAGAAAACTCCTTAGCTTTATCATCTCTTTGCATGGCATTGAGTCGACCCAAAAAGTCAAATCTATCTTAGAAATGCCCCCACCCACTAACCTAAAACAATTGCGTAGTTTGTAAGGCAAACTCCAATCTATTCGGCATTTCATCTCACAACTCTTGGATTGATGTCAACCTTTCCATCATCTCCTTAAAAAGGACATTGTCTTTCAATGGAGCGAGGAGTGCCACCAAGCCTTTGAGGCTCTTAAATCTTATCTCTTATGGCCACCCGTGCTTGTTCCACCTCAAGACGATCGCCCTTTCTACCTTTACCTTTCTCGCCACCGACCATGTTGTAGGAGCCATGCTCACACATCATGACTCGAGCATCGAGAGAAAGTAGTTTATTACATAAGTCATACTATTTTGGATTATGAGACTAGGTATACACACGTAGAAAATTTGTGCCTAGCCCTATCATTCGTGGCCACCAAACTCCAACATTACCTCCTGAAACACAAAACTTTTTTTCATCACCAATATTGATCCCATACATTATATGTACACCAAACCTCATCTAAACCAACGCATCACCTGATGGCTTATGCTCCTCGCCGACCTCGACCTTGAGTTTGTACACTAGAAATCAGTCCAAAGGAAAACTATCATGGATCAACTCATTGAAGCCCCTTTACCTGGGAACAATTTACCAATTTTACTTTCCCCGATGAACTCATCACCACCCTTTTGCTCGCTTATACATCTTATCCGATGACCCTCTTCTTGATGGGTCTAAATGTCAATGCGGTAGAGGGGTGGGCATTGTTCTCATTCCTCTTGATGGTGAACCTATGCCTCTTTCATTCAGGCTCGATTTCCCCTGCACTAACAATATAGCTGGAATATGAGGCCCTTGTTTTGGGTCTCCATGTTACGTTACACTTAGGTGTGAAGTCTATTAACATTTTTGGTGACTCTCAATTGGTCGTAAATCAAGTTATTGGCATCTACCAATGTAAAAATGAGGAACTTCAAAAGTACAAACGTTACGTGGATTCACTTTTGACCTTATTTACTCATTATTCTATCCAAACCGTTCCACGCTCAACTAATAAATTTGTGGATACTATGGCTTGCTTGGCCTCACAAATTCCTACCTCACCAACTGACTCTGACATATTTGTCTTGGTCCAACAACTCTTTTCCCCATCTTACTTAGTCCCAGATGTTTGTATGGTAAATAATGTATCTGTTGATTCGCAGGATACCTAGTATCACCAATTTCACAACTACCTTACAACCTCTGTTCTCCCACCTGACCTTACTAGTAATGGAAAACACGCTTTTCTTAAAAGAGTTTCTCATTATGTTGTCATGGGGGGACTCCTCTATAAATGTGGCTTCGATGGTATCCTCCTTTGATGTCTAACCAGTGTTGAAGTCACTCATACCATCCAATAAGTCCATGATGGAATTTGTGGTGGGTACTTTAGTGGCATTGCCGTGGCCAAGTGGATCCTTCGCCTAGGATATTATTGACCTACTCTTAATAAAGACTGGTGGAATACGTTAAGCATTGTGTTATGTGTCAATAGCATGCCAACCTTCAACATACTCCCAGCCACTCGCTACAGGTCGCACGAGATCTTTGGTCTTTCTCATAATGGGGTTTAGACCTTATTGGTGAGATTCACCCACCTTCTTCACAGTGTCACCATTGATCCTCACGGTAACCGAATATTACACTAAATGGGTGGAGGCCGTTCCACTCATTTCAACCAAAAAAGAGAATATTGTTGAGTTCATCAATCATCACATTATCTGTCGTTTTGGTGTTCCTCATCGCCTATAACGAGATAATGTAAAATATTTCAAAAATAAGTTGTTATGAGCCCTTTGTGACAACTTTGGAATCAAAATTAGCTTCAAGGCGTCACCCTACTATCACATCCCATTTGCCCTTTGGGTTTATCGTAATAGCATTCATACTTCCACTAATGCCACACCATTTTCTTTGGTGTATGGTACCAAGGCTATCTTGCCCCTCGAAATACAAATCCTTTCCATCAGAATATCTCTCCAAGATATTCTCACCAATGATGACTTCCACCAAGAGTGGTTAGCCCAATTGAGCTTCTTGATGAGCATCGTCTTACAACTCTTGACCACCTTCAACTTTATCAAAAGCACATCAAGTGTGCTTATGATAAGAGAATTCATGAGCATACCTTTAAGATTGGTGATCTTGTCCACAAAGAGAATCAACATGTAACCAAACTAGAAAAGAGTAAACATGGAAAATTTTCTCCTAATTAGATTGGGCCTTATATTATCACTCACACTTATGGATCGGGTACTTATCATTTAGCTACGCTAATGGTAAACCCGAGCTTAAACCCCTTAATGCCTTGCATCTCCAACCATTCTACTTTGTTGAATTTAGTGTTACATCACTTCTTATATACCTTGCACTTGTCCCTTGAGCTCATTTACCACCTCATACACCTTGTTTCATGCATCTCAAAGTAGAATCAAACTTATGTGGTTTGATCATCACCTCCTCTTAAAGATGCCTTCTCATTTTAAGTCTAGTCCATGGCTTAAAAGTATCAAAATAACAAGTTCTCAATTATACAATTCTGGGATATTCTTGAGTCAAACTTCCTGCAAAACTAGATGCTTCATGACAAATGAACATCTAGACCTCTAAGCTATAAACTAGACTACTCCCTCGAAGGACAGTTATGTGCAAAGCTACATCTGCTACTATAAGGAGACTTCTCCGTTGAAGGATAGCTATACAAAGTCAGCCTCTATCAGAAGCTTCTCGCATTGATCAACTTTGTGAAGACCTCAAGAACAAAAAAATGCATATCCCATATAGACTTCCCGCATCGATCAGTCTATATCCAGAAAAATAAAAGCAGTATTCAAAATCACTTTTGAGTCATGGACTTGTCTATTTAGGTTTGGTTCTCTTTTGTCAGAATAATCACCTTATAACAAGTTCTCTCCTTTGACTATACCATCCACCTCACCTCACCATTCTTCAAAACAACAAAACTCAAGGGACGTGATGTATATCCGATATATTGTGATTATATAACTCTTTTCACCTATCAACTTCTCACCTATGCAAGGTACCTAGGGATTCAAGCTCATCCTACGATAATATGTGGTTTGTTTAGCTCTTTCCAACTATGGGACACTTTTTCCTCTTTTACCCGAATCTAGGATTATGTGTTGACCTTAATCAGGACACGGTTTCCTATGCTTGGGTAAGCTAACCCTCACTTCACCTATACCCTTACCAACACCAACAACATTACCCTACCGACATCAAACTTTTACCAACCAACAAATTGCTTAACCACAACCAAATTTCTTGAATTCACCTCTCCCACTGTCCTAAGGGAGAACTACATCGTTTGAGGCCCCTCCTTGCTTTGTATAATGGGCTATGTAGGCGTAACTTAGGAGACATGGGGTCTCCTAAGGTTAGCTCAACCATCCCCTACCATAACCTATCATGTGTTGTGTTTCCTTCAAAATATTAATATTTTTACGTATTTATAACACTCATCTTTTTCCTTTATCAATCAAAACATTCAAAACACAAACAGTCTTATTATTATCATAACTCAAATCAACATACATATTCAATTTTATTTAGATGTTAAATAAATACATCTTCTCTATTATCGATGTGTAAGTCGGAATCCTTATTTATTCTTCTACCCCTATGTATGAAACTCACTTAGGCCCCCGCGCCTCGTCCCGGATAAGGTAGTGATGGTGATCGTCAATGCTGCTCACCTAGCCTCTCCATCCTCAAAGGTACCACTACTATTGGTTCCTCCCACTGATCCACCAATCTCTCCTGTAACATATGAATATGCCCTCTCATGTGGAAGAATCTTGCCTCTAATCTCTCCACTTGTGACTGCAAAGCCTCTAACAATCATGTGGTCTCATTCACCTATGTTTGTAACTGGTGAACTAAACCCTATAGGTGGTCTCTCTCCACTATAATCATAGCTATGTCAGGATGATCGGCCATCTCATGTGTACCTCACAGCTCTGCTTTACCATAATCTATAAGACTCTGTCACTCCTACATCAATTACCTGCGATCGGTTGCTATCTCTTTTGGTCCTTCTGGAAGTGTTGGCCATGGAGGTGAGAATGGTGGCTCGCGTCAATCCACCTATATGGTCTATGATCCATGGGTACATCCTGAACAAATCCAAATTATCGCCACACGTGATCTAGAGGAATCCTCTCGTACTCACTGGCTTTGTGTCCTGCGATCCACCTCAATTGCTTTACACCCTAAATCCTTAGCTATGTTCACCATCACCATGTAGTTACCATCAGGCCTCCAACGGATATCTGTAATCATCACCATCTCCAACATTTACCTATAGTACTCAGTGTCATCTATCATGGTCTCGACTCTTGCCTCTTGCTCTGTCTGGACCCATCGCCTGAATCCTAACCTCTACAATCTTGTCTCTCCTTCCTAGATTGGTCGGCCTATTGGTCACACACACACAATGTGCTCATAGGCCCAACAATGTAATAAGTATGCACAATCTAGTGTAGTCCTATGATTTCACTTGCATACCCATAAACCCCTGTATAGCTCTGTTATATGCGGGTACCCATGCGAAAGTAACGCTACCTTCTATCATCTCATGAATAATACACATCAATGATTTTGGAAATCTTCCCCTGTCTGCTCTAGGTAATGCATAGTACCCCACCGCTATCATTAATACCATGGCCAACCTTGTTGCCTCAGGGTGTGCTGTAAACATTATACCATAAGTAAATGTCAAGCCTCGCTATGTCAGATCTCATGTGACTAGACCAAATAATGCCATTATCGCTATCTGCGCCATGTTGGGCCCTGCCTGATACACTGGTCTTCCTATAATTGGAAGTCTCAAAATTTGAAACACATCTTCTAATGTCACTGTCATCTCCCCTATTGGTAGGTGGAAGGTATTCTTTTCTGGATTCCATCTCTCAATCAATGCCTGCAACATAGCATGATTGCGTGTGATTCGTGAATAATAGCGATTCCACTTAACCCCACACGGTTTATTAATGCCCACTCAGCTAGTGTTACATCCACTCGGACCCATGATAACAAAGCTGGCACCCTATCATTCATCCTCAACCCTGCCTCTACCTACACACATCAAACCAACAAACAACAAATAAATCCCCAAGTGTTTTTTATCACAATCTACAACTTTACACAGTAACCGATATCGGTAACCTAACCGATACCGAGTTAGGCATAAACCGATATCGGTCACTGTCAATTCTATCCACCCTATTCAAAAAACCACCTATGATAACTTATTCACTTGTTTTCTCCTCTCTATACCTAAAAAATATCCAAACACCCGATTACCTACCCCATACCACTCACCCCATCCCAAACCCTTGTCTATCACCTTTCTTTTCATCTCTACCCACTTACCTTATCACATCCTTTTCATAACCATGCAAAATCTAATTCCAACCAAAACTTATACCTCTTGGGATGCGAAGCTTGAGTTGGAAGTTGTCTTCCCTCTCCTCTCTACCTGCTTGGACACTTCTATTTGTTTAGCCATGTTCATCACCCTCTTCACTATAACTTTCCTTTACGCCTTCTTAATCCAAGCCCATGATCACTTTACCTGTCTCTTTCCTCCTTATCACTCAATTCTCCCATGTAATTAACCTGTATGGACGTCAACAGCCTCGCATCCTCGTATTTAACATGTTGCATGACTCTAAAAATAAGAATTTGAGTTGTCTCCCAAGCCTTTCTATTTTTAGAAAAGCTCATTTTAGCATAACCGATATCAGTTACCTAACCGGTATCGGTCACATAGTGACCGACATCGGTTAGCTAACCGATATCGGTCACCTATCTCCTTTTGCTTATACCTAGGCCTTTTCTTTGTTTTTACAAATTTTTGGTGGAGCCCGCCTCTTTTCCCTGCATAACGACATCACTATCCAACTCCATCATCATCATAACATCAACATTTCAAAACATATGCATATCAGCAAAACATCATCAACATCATCTATATACATCACATTCCAATACGATCAACAAAACACATGAAACATTATAATATATGCATCAAATCAAAAATTATACACATCATGTGGATCAAACTCATCATCTATATATCGTCAAATCAATGTCAAAATATAGAAATTTCCCTACATGGGGCCTTTGTTATCCAAAATACAAAGTCGGCACGCAGGCCGTGGTCTCTGTTAAAATATCGACTCAGCCGCAGTTGGTCTCTCATGTCAAAAATATACTCAGCTCGCAGCCGGTATCAACTATACAAAATGTACTCGGCTCGTAGGCCGGTATATACAACAAAAATGAATACATAAATCCTATGTGGGCATGTAGGTCCCTATATGCACACTCGGTTGCGACTGGTGTCTCTATCAAAAATCATCTATCCAACTCGACCAAAAATTCTCTACTCTCTGGGGTGACTCAGCTCTCTCCACCTCCTCGAACCCATCCCTCGGTGGCCCCTATCTGGGTCTCACCTCATACCTGTAATCGACCCACTAGCTATGGTTATGGCCACTGTGACTGTGACTCCAGGAAGTCTCGGCTCTATGAGCCGCATATGGCTGATACTCTACACTAGTACCATCTAGTAGGTCCTGATAGTAATGGGCCTCTGCTCTAGCCTCCATGTAATAGGCCTGTGTAACCATGGCTAGTGGGGCTGGTCCCCTGGCTCCTAATAAAAGTGGGCCTGCCCTATCTGTATGCCCTAAACTCAGGCGGTACTGTGGTGGTGGTGGAGCTGCCATCGGAACCTGAACAGGGACCTAAGGTTGCACTCTGTGTTTGTTCTTGTGCTGGGCTAACTACCCCTGTAACACCCCAATATGTGCCTGTGTGGCAGCTAGCTGCCCCTGTAGTACCTACACCTGACCTAGGAGACGGTCCCTCTCCACTGTAACAGCCGCTAAATCTGGTTGTCTTGTTGTGCTCTCACGATGCCCTCTGCCCTGCCCACCAAACCAAAAATGAGCTTGTAACCCCAACATCATCCACTGTGTCATCTACTAGTCTCTCTGCTACCCAGACTAGGTCAAATGGCTGTGGTAGAGGCAGTGGTGCCTCTACATCCTCCCTCTCGATACTATGGGAGGGGAGGTGGCACATCCTACCATAGTCCTAGCTATCATCATACCCTCTCTAGGGGAATCCACTCATACTCCATGGGTCTCTATCTAGCCATCCAGAAGAGTTAATGGATCCATCGCAGCTGTGCTCGGGCTCCTCCATGGGGCTGATGGCCTCTGTATGGCCTCCATATAATATCTAATGCAGTCAGGCCCTCTATCATATGTCTGTAAAAGGTGACATCCCGCCCTACGACCACTGCTCGTAGCATGCCCACGACCCCCAACCACCTCTGAAACCCATATCTATAGACTACCTTTGGCCCTGGCTGCTGGGGCAACCCTACTGGCCATATACACACGATGTGCTCATATGCCCAGTAGTGTAACAAGAATGTCAAACATATACCAAATCACCTCATACGGCGATAGCCCCAGAGCTCTCTATATAGCTGCACTAGATACACTGGTGCCCATGCGTAGTAGGTGTGCTCCTCCACCATCTCCTGTAAAACTACCATCAAAGCTCATGGGAAGTGGCCTCCTCCGAGTCGGGAGGCGTGAAGCGGGTGATATCAACCATCATCAGCACGGCAAGCCGTGTCTCCCATCGATGAGCATGATACATCTCGCCGTAGCAGATGCTTGCACTATGATACGTAACCAATGGGGCTGCATCCCCGAATACCTGTAGGATGCTATCCATCATTGTCTCAGCATCCACCTGGAACACCTCCTCACCTATGATCGGCAGTCTCAGGATGTGATACACATCCTCTAGGGTGACTGTCATCTCTCCAGTAGGGAGATGGAAGGCATTGGTTACCGGATCCCATCTCTTGATGAGGGCAACCATTAGGCTGTGATCCCTATCCACAGCCCTATACCTCTGGACTCCACCGAGTCCAACCTCCCGCATAACTACCCCTACTACTACTGTGGCGCATCCACTCTAATAGGGCAACATCTCGATCTCACATGGTCAACTAATGGCATGCTGCAAAACAACCAACCTAACCCTCTATACTTACTCACCCACCCAATCACAACCCAACTCTGTAAACACATTTACACCCACCTATCTTACCCCAACCACCCAATTACCCCCCACCCCAATAACCTATCCTACCCTAATCAACTTATCCCACCTAATCCCCACTAGCAATTCACCCACCTCACCCAGCAAATCTACCTTCTCCCCCCTCAACCCTATAATCTATCCTACCCACCTAAAACAACACCCAACAAAGCAATTTTACAACCCTACCTCCTACCCATGGTGACCGCTATCGGTCACCCTCGACCGCCATCGGTCCCCCACTTGCCCTATGTCCAAAATTTTAAGACCCGACGTCGGTCGACACATGACCGATGCACGGTCTCTGCACCTACCAATCTATACCTAAAAATTGTGACCGATGTCGGTCGACTAGTGACCGACATCGGTCACTGTGGGGTTTAGGGGCCGAACCGAAAACGGCCCCCAAACCCCCTTTTTTCCCTATTTCTACCCATTTACCCAGCACAATTGCCTAAAACTTTACCCACCCTGACGTTTTTGCCTACCTAACATATCTACCCAATCCATTTTACTGTTTACCTTCATTTATTCATTATTTTATCAAATTTTGGATTCCTACCCCAATACCCAAATCCCAGCTAAATTCATAAAATTGACAAAAATAGGGGTTCAAAGCCTACTAAGATACACTACACATTGTCATGGTGGGATAAGTGGTGGTGATCTAGCTCCTCCATCTTGTACCATAGTTCCAAATCTCTTCAAAGCAGGTCCTCAACCAATGAAGTTCTACCTCCCGATCTCTAGGGCCTACCAATAACTCACTCACCCACTCAACTAGTGCCAACTCAACCCAAACACTCAACCCAATCAATTCAAAACTCCACAAGAGATGTTTTGGCACTCACATTCACAATATGAAAATGACATGCCACTTTTTTCTTTTTATAGGTTTTGACCTCTAACCGATATCGGTTAGGTGCACCCTAGAAGACCGATATCGGTCTTCTAACTGATATCGGTCACCCATAACCGATATCGGTTACCTGCTTATCTTAACCTAACTCCTGCCCTTATCCACCAATCTCCATTTTTCACCACATCACCTACCCCTGGCTTTGCTAAATAGCCTTATTTTGAATTCATCACCGACCCCAAGGCTGCAACCAACCAAGTGGCCCGACCCAAGGCCACAACCAACCAATCAGCCCAACCCAAGGCCGCAACCAAGCAATCAGCCCGACCCAAGGCCACAACCAACCAATCGGCCCAACCCCATTCATCCCGACAACCAACCATTCGCCTCGACCCCAGGTCACACTCCCACCAATCGGCCTAACCCGAGGCCGTAACCAACCAATCGGCCCGACCCAAGGCCGCAACCAACCAATCGGCCCGACCCAAGGTCTCAACTAACCAATCGACCCGACCCAAGGCCAACCAACCAATCGGCCCAACCCAAGGCCACACCCAACCAATCAGCCCGACCCAAGGCCACACCAATTAAGTACCTCAACCGAGGCCCACAAATTATGATTCTATCCACCCATTATGTAGCTTTTTGTTTAGCCGAGCTCACATGTTCGTGTTTTAGCATGACTAGGATACTTGAATTGATCAGCCGACCAGCTTTTCCTAGACCAAGACCGTGACGTTTATCTCAACCAAACCAGCCATTTGGTACTTCCAAACATGCCTAAACATTCTGGTACCTTACCTGTTATATCCCCTGGAGCTAATTCCTATGCCTTGGATACGAGGATTATATCAACCTTGTTTGGATAACCTATCGACCTTTACCTATGAATTTCTTGTTTTCTCTTCAAATTGTGTACCCTAGTCACACTACTACATTTCAATGTGCATCTGCTTCCTTGAACTTACCCCACCATCTCACCATCATCTCATCATCATTCACCCTTTATCAACCCTATCCCTGATTTCATCTCACCTCAATCTATGATAGATTTGAGGGGGATTACCTATACCCTAACTGGGGCAACCACTTCTTATTATTGTTGGTGCAGCTTTACAAGACAAGCTACACAATAACAAGGGGCAAATATAGACACCAAATTTGGGTCTTACGATGCCTTGTGCCCTGCATCTCATCTCGCAACCTAACCCTACCACACCACCTAAACCTCACACACTTAATTATTTATTAATTACCTTATAATTAATAAATCCACATCTCCAACCTCGCCACCTCACTATGACCTAGCCCTAACCCTAAATTAATCTAATTAAGACCTATAACTTGGTCCAGACCCACATCCATGACTCATCACCCCTCACCCGCACCAAAATGAACCTAATAATGAATTGACCAAGCCCACAACTGACCCCTCGGGAGAAAAGGAGGGAAAGTTGGCTATTTTACTAAAAATAGCCAGCTTTGACCTAACCTACATCGGTCCCTACATGACCGGTGTCGGTTAGGTAACCACCATCGGTTCCCTGTAAATGACCTCCCCCAACCAAAACAAAGGGATCCAAATTCATTTGCAAGAGAGAGACAAGTGGGAAAGTGAGAAAAGGTTGTAGAGAGGAGTATTGAGCCCAAGACTGTAGCTGAGCAACTAGATCACTATCACACTCATCCAAACATTGGGAGAGTCAGAGGATAGCTTCATCAGATCACTTCCGATTTTCGAATCACCCCAACTAAGCCTTTCCTTCACCACTGCATTCCTTGGACCTGCATCTGCATCAAAAACTAGTAAGTAGTCTCTTTTATTACATTGTATGCTTCTAGACACTTCTTTGTGAACTTTTGATTCATAGGGATTATAAGCTCACTCCTGGATCTACCACCCGGTAGTACCCTACACCTAACCTTCATTCATCCATCTATATATTTCCCCAAAGACAACCTTCTCACTCTCTGAGTCTTCTCTATCACCCTACAACTCCCCTCAACCATCTACCAACCTTCTAAGCCCCATAACCACCTTGTAACCAACCTCCATTTAAAAGCCCCTAAATCACTGCCCCTACCGATATCGGTCATCCCCTACCGGTATCGGTTTTATAACCACGGTCGGTTATCCAGTGACCGGCGTCGGTCACTGTGACTTATACCAAAAACCAACCTTTCACCTATTTACCTCCAAACAATCTCATATCTAGCTTTTCTATCCCTGTAACTTGATCTGAATGTATCAATAACCAGTGACCAAACAAACAACATGATATTTTATTATTGGTAGTTTAGTCTCTATTTCTTTTAGTAACGAGGTACCTAAATCGTGATTTTACAATAGCTTCTTTATTATCATTTGCATTAATTGGTATTAAAAGGGAATTGTGACCTTCGAAACAAAGTCTAATATTTCCTGGGCCCAAGGTAGTTCCCTCACTTATTGTTTAATGAAAATCTGGTGGTCTTGCATTCTTATTTACAGGTAGTCCTTCCTAGACAAAAAGGAGCTCTTCACAATCAGTCTGATCTCTCTACGGTATGCACACACCTTCCCAACACTCAACAGGTATTCCTCCTAGCCCTAACCCTTATCTATTTCTCAAGAGAATGAAAAGATAGAAGTAACTCTATTCTGGAACAAAATTTTGTGTGAAACAACAACACAAAAAGGATTTAGAGTTTATAAAATAGATGTAAAATCATCATTTTGAATGGAAACTTGAATGAGGAGGTCTACTTTGAACAACTTGATGGAGTTTCTCTCACCGAGGACATGGATTATGTGGGTAGGTTGAAGAAGGCAATTTATAGTCTCAAACAATCCCTAGGGATTGGTATAGCAGATTGGACAAGTACTTGATTGAACAAGGTTTCAAAAAGGAGTAGTTAATAAAAATATGTATATATAAGAGGAAGAAGGTCATTTGTTTCTTATATTTTTATGTGTTGATGATATAATCTTAGGAAGTGATAGTGAGACCATGCCACATGGATTTTTAGAGGTCATGAAAAAGGAGTTTGAAATTTCAATGCTTGATGAACTCTCATTCTTCCTAGGGTTAGAAATCACCAATATAAAGAGGGTATCTTCATCTCATAGACAAAGTAAATCAAGGATATACTCAAAATATTTCACATGGAAGATTCCAAGCCACTAAGAACTCCAATGATTGTAGGATGCAAATTCAGCAAGGAAGATAACTCATCAAATGTAAATCAGACCTTATATAGATTCATGATAGGTATTATTTTGTATTCAATTGCATCTAGACCTAATATCATACCAGCAGTTAGTTTGGTTGGAAGATTTCAAGAAGATGTTAGGGAAATCCATCTCCAATTTATTAAGAGAATATTCAGGTACCTCATGGGATTAATGGATTATGGACTTTGGTATCCAAAATGCAATGAGTTACAAATCAAAGACTTCACAACTACAATTTGGGTAGGAAGCATTAATGATAGGAAGAGAACAATTGGCGTAGCTTTCTTTGTAGGTAAGTTCCTTGTGTCTTGGTTGAGTAAGAAGTTTTCTCTTATATAGCACCATCTACTTGTGAAGTTGAGTATGTAACAAAAATTATTTTTTATACTCAAGTGATGTAGATGAAGCAAACACTTAAAGGCTACAAAAATGAAAATGAAGTTCATATTCCTCTATAATGTGATATCATAAGTGTTCTAAGTGTGTATAACAATCTAGTGTTGTAATCTAAGAAAAACATGCCAATTAAGTATTATTTCTTGAGGGAAAAAGTGAATGAGTAAATAATTAAGCTTGAACATGTGTCAGGAAAGAAATAAGTAGCTGATATAATGACCAAAAATCTAGAAAAATTAGTTTTTAATAAATTAAGAAACAAATTGGGGGTAATTATATCCCCTAAAAATCACTAAAGATCTCATATTTTCAAGGTGATCAGCTCAAGTGCCATAGTTTCTCCAAGGTTGCTCAAGGTGTGTTTAGATAGGGGTCTAGTTTGCTAGTTCAAGGCACAAGTTAAGAAGACCAAAGAAAGGCATATGAAAAGGATGAAAAGGACTAATTTCAAGAGAATAGGTTCAAGGGAAGATTTGACTCAGATTGATGAATAAATTCATGTTATTTGGTAATGTCTATCTGACAACAAAACAAGTCTAACTCAAGGGGAGATTCTGAGGTAAGGTCATGCGTTGTCACTTTTTTCTTTCATGTTTCTCATGTTATTGGTTATGTATAACTTTTTCATAGATGTAAAAGAGGGAGATAATTTTTTTGGAAACAAATATTGAATGCTTTGAATATGTTAGTGTACTAGTTTTCTATAAAGGTTTCTGAGTTTGTTGCCATCAATGACAAAGGGGTGATTGATGAACCCTTTTGGATTGGTTGGTGTCATTATTAATTTCACATAGCATTAATGGAAAAGGAGGAGTGAAATTTCAAGTAGGTTAGTGCCTTCTCAATAGTTTTTGATGGTCACAAAGTGGTCTCATGGTGATTTCTTGAACATTTAGGATGGTTTCAGGGTGTTACAGGCTTGGTTAGTGTGGTTGGTTCCCTTTAGAGGAATGGATATGGTTGGTGATATTTCCTTAGGTGTCTTATAGGTCAGAAATGGTGTTTCAAGGATGTGCAAGAGCTTCTAGGGTGAGAATCAAGTCAAGTGTTGCAAGTCATAGTTGAAATTATCTCATTTAGGCCTAGTTCTAGAGTCTAATGAGGTGTATGAGCACACAATAGGCCATGAAAGTATTATGTAATCATGGTAGGATCCTAGGAAATCTTCCTAGAGAATTTATGAGGACCTATAGGGCATAATTTAACTCTTACAAAAAAATATAGATTTCACTAAAACTACCCTTGAGAACTAGAAGTGGAAGCTTAGAAATATGATATTGGTATTGATTGTACATGAATATTTATGAGAAATAAATCCATGAGGAATGTAGAGGGAGGTTTTATAGGTCTTTGGGTCATGTTTCATGAAATTTTGAAGAATATTGTTGAAGATATTCAAGTTTTACCAAAGCCAGCTAAAGTGAGAAGGGATAAAAAAGTGACTTGTCATCTTAGCAATCAAACAAAATTAAAAATCATCCTTCAAATAAATTATAAGAGGAATTCTTAATAGAAATCCAATAATTAACTTTTTCAAATTATTTGATGTCAAATGTTTAAGGAACAAAAAGTTATATTCATTTTACTATCAGTGATCTTAAACTCTCCAAACCTCCTTCTTGAAGTGATAGGCATAAAATGAATTATTTGACCTCCAAATCACTTGGGCATGTCATGAAAACCATTTACAAATATATAAAGGTCCTCCTAGTCTAGGATGATGACTTTGGGGATTCTCAAACATGATTTATTTGTATGAATTTTTCCCTTTTTGAAGAATATTGGCTATACAATGCTATTTTGATTAGTCCAAGATGAATCTCCTGATGTGGAAGAAGGTATGTGATGTGTTCTTAGGGATCATGTAAAGTTTTGGGAAAGTTCAATACTATTTTGGTGTGAAATCAATCATTCTTATACTCCTACCACTAAAGATCAAATAATCCTAACTAGTCATGGTGTGTGAAGGATGTCTCTTTGTAGAGACCTGAGGATTGAGGTGAGAAATGAATATTAACATATTCTATAGGTAAAATGTGATTTGATGAATCTCTTGGTATTCTCTTAGGAAGTTATTTAGAGTTTGAATCTTACTTCTCTTCAAATATATAGCATGTCTAGTCCAACAAGCTTGAAAAACTGAGGTGATTCTATGTTTTCTCCTAATAACCCAACATCACAAGCAACTAGGGATGATGTAGAGCTTCCATCTACAAGATTGGTGGAATAGTTAACCTTATGTGTGAAGGAATGTTAGAGCTAAGTCCTTTGACCAAGATTATTTCTTTATGCCTCAAGCAATAATTTGCATAGTCCTAAAATTGTATGTTTTTATGATATTTCCATAGTTTAACATTGTGCCAAAGTGTATTTGGAATATACTATGTAGAAGATTATTCTGAAAGTCCAACGTTTTGGGTCACAATTCCGGACCCATCCTCGGGAAAAAATAAAAATATTCCTTTTTTGGTGATTTTTTTAGTATGGTGAGATGATTAAAGAAGATAACTCTATATAATAGTGCCTTATGTGCTTTATACAAGGGTTAAATGAAGTATAACATATCTTTCCTAATACTTTGGGTCTATTTTTCTTTGTGACATCCAAGAAGATAAACATCACTTGTCCTCAAACCATGAATTTAATCCATTAATAAATGCAAAAATAAGGCTTGAAAGTGTTGAGATAACCTCTGATGAATTTTTTATTCACTTGTATTTGCATAAAAGGAAGTATGAAGTGTTGAAAGTCTCAAAACATTTGACTAGGTTTTTGTGTCTTAAAACCCTAACTATTCAAACATTTGAAGATCATGCTAAGTTGATCTAGTGATCCATATATCAGTAAAAACCTTGTCTGGGAGCTATAAATATGTATTTTTATCTCTTAAAAAATTACTTTACATAATGATTGACTGAGAATGTAAGTGATTCATCTAAATTCTAAGTGTTGCAAGTTTATGTCGTCAAAACAATATATGTCATGTCTTATCAGTGATGATCTAACATCCTTATTATTGTAGATGATGAAGAGCTCATACATCAACCTCTCTAAGATGAGAAACTTCTTGAATATGTGTTAAGTGTAGTGTGTCAAGAAAACTCTTGACTCTAACCAAATACTTGTTGACTTTGAAGATAGGTGTAGTGTGCAAAATGCTCCTTCCTATGCTTTATTTTATTGAAGATATTAAATTCCATATTGGTGTGTGTTATTAAGGATCTTATCCTTCTTGTTTCATGATTTGATATCTAGCATCTTAATCCTAATGCACTCATATGTGCTCAAATAAAACTAGAAATTTCAATGGCGAAGAATGAGTAAGTTAATGGGTTATAAGGACACTTTAGAGTACTTGTAGCATTTATCCTTGCTGATTAGACTTGAAAGAGCCTTAATTAAGATATAAGACAAATATTATTCAGTGAATCATATGAAGGGTTAGAGAAAATGTTACAAAAATAGTGTGAGAAGTCAAAAATCTCACTTTGTCAATTAAGGATAGTTGTAAATGAAGTTCGAGAGGACTCCATATGTTATGTTTGGTCTTCAAAGCATATTGATTATACCTACAAATTCTGAGAATAGGACATATCTTTTTCAGATGCAATCATGACAACTCTAGGTAGTTTCTTTTGAATGTAGGAATTATCAAGTGAGAAAAGTGAAGAGTCTGAAATATGAAGTTGAAAATCCATGTGAAGGAGATAATTTTGTCTACAAAAATTAAGTTTTGGGATTGAAAATGTTGTTGATGTTTATGATAGTTGAGTGTAAGTTTGAGAGCGTGAGAAGAGTGATAATGTGTTGAAACTATTGTAAATTTGGAAATTTTGTAAAAGAATATTTTTGCAAATTTAGGATAACAATTCATTATTTTAGAAATTAAGTCAAGTGTGTGATCAAAACTGTTATAATGTCTTCTCGATGAAGATGAGAAAGGTCTCGATAGTATGTGTTGTAAATATCTTCCCCCGGGTAGATATAGACAAGCAGAAGAATATAGAAATCAAAGGAACTCAAAACCCGACATTTATTTATGCCAAAAGTTGTGCCTTGGCGCAGGTAAAGGGCACATGACACAGAGTGTCGACATGGCAAAATTCGCGCCTTGGTGCGCAGTAAAGGGCACATGACACAGAGTGTCGACATGGAAAAATTCATGCCTTGGCATAGGTAAAGGGCACATAAAAAAGAGTGTCGACATGGAAAAATTCATGCCTTGGCACAGGTAAAGGCGCATGACACAGAGTGTCAATATGGAAAAATTTGCGCCTTGGCACACGTAAAGGGTGCATGACATAGAGTGTCGACATGGAAAAGTCGCGCCTTGGCGCACGTAAAGGGCACATGACACAGAGTGTCAAAATGGAAAAATTCACACCTTGCCACATGTAAGGGTATGTCGACATAAGAATGGATGCGCCAAGGTGCACCTTCAGGAGGTGCAACATTTTGAGTGCTGACAGGAAGCAGACCCTAACCCAGATATTCAGATGGCCATAACTTTTCACAGGGAGCTCGGATTAACGCAAGGTTGGACTTTTCAGAAATCTTACGAGGTCCTCTATCCAACTACAACTGGATATCTTTAATTGGGTGGGAAAAATTCTTTAAAATGCAAAATATAGTTCGCCACTTTTTGGGTTTGCTAGGGTTCTCACCTACCACCATAATGAGATGAATTAAATACAACTGGAGGTGGTTGGGGTAGATTTGGATTTCCTCTCTCTTCCCTCTCTCATTCTTCCTATAAATTGTAAGGAGGGGATTCTTTCTAAAGGTTGGACATTCTTTTTTTTCCCCTCCCTTCTTCTTTTTGGTAGGTGAATTTGTGGAGTTCAAACCTCCCATCTAAAACTGTAATGCAACTTTGCCTCTTGGCACTTTGTAGTGTATTGTGTCAATCTTTGGAGCAAATGATGCATGTCCATGGATGATTCTCAACCCTCTCTATGTTCATTTGCATCCTATTAATCCTTCACTACAAATCTAGTTATCTCAGTGCATGATCTTGCATTGCATTTTTATGGTTTTTGTTTATTGGCAAAACAGTGTTCTTCATTCCTCGGTGCATCACTTTTGTAGTTTAGGTTTTACTTTATGCATATTCTTACCCTGTCTCCTTGGAAAGTTAGTTTAGGTTTTGAGTAAACCCTCTGCATTTTTATGTGTGCATCTAAACAGAGGAATAGGAACCGGCCTTCATTTGGAGAGATTTTCCAAATCATGATGTCCCACACTTGGGAAAAGCTCCATGTTATGCAATCGCACTAAGAGTCTCAACCCATCAAGTTGCGCAGACATTCGGGGTGTTGTGATTCACCATAAATAGTTTTGGCATGCCCGTGGGACAAGAGCTCATTCCACAAGATTTGAAGGAATTTTCAAGAAATTTGGACTAAAAATTGCAAGTTTTACAATTTTAGATTTTTCACCTTCCAAGCTGAACTTTGAAATCAATTTTCAAGAGCTTAACTTGCTCAAAACAAGTCAAAATTTCACCAGTTGATAGATCGGGGGTAATCTTCAAAAGGGTATTCTTAGATTTTTGAGATTTTGACTTTCAAAATTTCATGGTTTTTAGTATTTCGGGTTTTCCCAGGTATTGAGCATGTCCCAAGTTCTGACACGGTGTATTTCAGGTTTTGTAAGTTGCCTTGCATGACCTAAGTTTTTCCTGTACCTTTTGGGGATTAGTAACTACACAACAATACCCGATAACCGAATTGAAGAACTGTATCTTTCGGGTCCTTCAAAGTTTTAAATTATTTTTTAATATTGTCAGGTTTGGTGTGTAACTTGGTAGAATCTAGCCTTTTGAGGCTCACTTTCTAACACATCTGGTGACTCCGAAGGGATAGAATTTAGTGGTATAGTAGCACAGGTTGCCTAGGTACATGAGAAGAATTCGAACCAGGTCTGATACTCGAGAAGAGGGGCTATTTGTTCACTTGTAGCTATCACCAGGCAGAGGAAGGAGAGGAAGAAGACCACAAAGGTCACCATCTCCACCTAACTGGACTTTGTCTACACCTCCACCTGGTAGACCTTTTCTTGCATCAACCAGAGTTCTTAGGCCAATCATAATGGCACATCTACCACCGAATCCCTTTGTCAATTTCACTGGCAGCAGCCCACTTGCCCTCAATGCACAGAATCCAGTTCCAATTGCAGCATTGAAGAACATTCCATTTTTCACTGAGAAAATCATACCACTCCTGGTGATCATGTTAAATACATTGCTAACGTTTTTGCAATCCACGAGATAAATGAAATGGATGTTTCACAAAATTGCTTGGCATCTTCATTGAAAGGAAAGGCTTTGCAGGTAGTTTAGAGCCTTGGAGCTGGTTCTATCCAAAATTGGAATCGATTATGCATAGTTCTCCATGAGCAGTTTGGAGAAAAGGGAGACAATTTATCTCTACTAGAACAATTGACAACTATCAAGAGAGCTCCCAAAGAGTAGGCGATGACTTCAACTTCAGATTTCAAAGGTCGTGAGATAGGATTCCGGTGGCCATTAGGCCAACAAAATTGAAGGTGCTTTTCTATATTATCTTAAGGCTTTGAATTCTGATATTTCTATGTTAATTCAATCTATGGGAGGCACAACCTTACCTCGCTTCTTATAGCATCGCCATTAGGGCTGAAAATGTCTTATTCAAGATGGTAAGATGGCTCCTAGGCCTCCCATTACCTTATATCCAAACTTAGAAAATCTAAGCACTACTCGTGCACCAACTTTGGCTCCTATTCCCACTCATAGAAATCAAAGTTCAAATGAAACTTCTACTTCATCCTCTAGTGCTTCAAATGAACTCCAAGAGGTTATGAAACAGTTGTAGAACCTTGGAAAAGAGTTGGTGACTATCAAAAGACAACAAGCTCAAAGTGCTAGGCGTATCGCCTCAAGCACGCATGATCAAGCTAGGCCCCCATACCAAAAAAATTAGTGTCTTACGACACCTTGTGACCCGCATCCCATTTCGCAACCTAACCTCATTACCTAAACTTTACACAATTATTTATTAATTACCTTGTAATTGATAAATCCACATCACCTTACCCGCCACCTCACTTTGCCACCTCATCATGACCTAGCCCTAACCCTAAACTAACCTAATTAAGACCCATGACTTGGTCTAGACTCACATCCATAACTAATGCCTCCTTACTCACACCCAAAGCCGACCTTCTAGCCACTTGACCAAGCTCGCAACTGATCTCTCGGGAGAAAAGCAGGGAAGGTGGGCTATTTTACTAAAAATAGCCTACTTTTTCCTTACCGATGCCGGTTCCTACTCGACCGCCGTCGGTTACGCAACCGCCATCGGTTCCCTATAAATGGGCTCCCCAAACCAAAACAACGGATCGGAATTTCATTTTGGAGATCAGTCAAAGGATTTTTGGATCAACAGAGAGCATTGCGAGTGAGGAACAGAGTCCAGATCTTCACTTGACAGAGCAGAGATGAGTAAAGAAACCAGAAGTGTTTACAACCAAGGAGATCAACTTGCATCTTGGTCAAAACCAGTAAGTCACATCTTGCATGTCCTTTGTTATAACATTTCTTATGCTTCTTGAATCTCAGTCCTCCTAAATCCGTTTCTGAATCCACTACCCAACGTGCCATTGCATCTAACTGTCATTCTTTTGCTTCTAATCATCCCATTTCCTAATATCATCCATAAACCAAATTACAAAACACCATAGCTACCAAGAAGATCCCAGAACCTACCAAGATCGGTTATTAGTAACCGGCATCGGTTATCAGTGACCGGCATCGGTTCCCCTCATCAAAACCAGAAAACCAGCCTTTCCCCTACCCAGTTTAATGAAACAATTTAATTGATATTTTGCGGTCTTTTGTGTTAATTCATATTAGCAGGGGACCACCCTTCGAAAGGAAGTTTTATATTTCCTGGGCCCAAGGCGCTTTCCTCATTTATTGTTTAATCAAAATCTTGTGGTCTTGTGTTCTTATTTGCAGGTAGTCCTTCCAAGACAAAAAGGATTTCTCCACAGTCAGCCTGATCTTTCTCTACGATACGCGCACACCATCTCCACATTCAACAAGTATTCCTCCTAACCCTAACCTCATCTGTTTCTAAAAGGAATGAAAAGATAGAAGCAACTCTATTCCCAGAAAGAAACATTCCGAGCGAAACATTTTGGCACGCCCGGTGGGACCCATTTTGGGTTTCTTTCTCTTGCTTATTTTCATTTTAGGAAGCATATTTGCTGTTGCTGCTTTTGTTATATATTTCGTAAAGAATTTGTCTTGCTTTCCTAGTTTCGCATTAGTGAAAGTCATCTCTCTTGCTTCATCGAATATAATTTTCGATTTGGGTTTAAAACACGTGCATTGCATTCCTGCTTGTTGTTCTTCAATTCTAGTGAACATAGATTAAGTAACAGGTCATACACGTGGGGGTGATATCCACGGTATTGACAGGAAATTAACCTTAGTTTCACTGCACAACACATACCGAATCACTTCACAATTAACACAACAGCTCAAACATCCCCCCTTTTCCGCGGTATTCCTCCGCCCGATTGAGGTAACCTTATAAGCCAAAACAAACTTGACATTTCCCCTAGGTCTTGTTGTTTAGGATTCTGACATCATCTTACGTCTAAAGGCATAAGCCCACGATAACTAAAATCAATCCTAGGAATTAGTCTCTAGATTTGCGTGTGCCTCTTGCTTGTTTTCAAATTCTGTTTTCTCTGTCATACTTTGTCTTCTCGTGATCAATAAGTTGATAAATATACTCAACGTTGCTAAAAATCAAATTAGCAACCTTTTATATCTTCTTATCCTAGACTTTTGACACCGGCATCGGTTAAGGGACCGACGTCGTTTTCTCTGTGACCGACACCGGTTACTAAACCGATATCGGTTACTGTCTTCATCAGCCCCTGACAAACCAGCAACTTGCCAAATTCATCATTCTGAGGTTGTTTTTGTTCTTGATAGATTGAAACTTTCCTGTGTGTTCTTGTCTATGGTTGTCATCACTCGGAAGCAAGCCGCCGCCATGGTTTCACATGCCTGCTCTGTGTCTTTGCCTGAATCACCCCCTTCACATTCTATAGGGAACCCTACGGACACCAGTGAGATCCCCCAAATTCCTGTAGGAGACAAGGACTTTGCCAAATTTCTGGATGCTAATCCCAGCGCTGTACAATACTATTTGTCTCATGCCCCCGACCGTACGCCTGATGGTCAGCTCCTTATTGGCATGCCTATTAGTATAGCTGCTCATTTAGCTCCCACTCCTCCTGATAACACTTTGCCTTACTTCCTCGCATCTCTAGCCCGTCTCCCAATCCGACAGCTTCAGAGGTTCATACGACCCCGATTAGCTTTCCTTTGGTTAACCTTGGACCCCACGTATCGTTACCACCAACTACCCCTATCTCATCTCTCTTTCAGACCACTCCATTCATGACTTACTCTCTGCCACCTATTCACACGAGCTTTCCTTCTCAAGCTCCGCCTACCTTTTCATTCCCATACACGTATCATTAACCTCAACACCTTATATGGGACATCCCTATTCGTGGCACAATCATCTCATCCAACCATGATTTCATCAAACAAATGATGGACAAAATGCAAAACACGGAGGCTTCCGTTTGAAGTCGTAGCGCTTATGACATACGAGAAAGTTTTTCGGGAGCCCATTCACCCTTCGTCGTCCCTTCATTCATATCCTCCTCAATGGGAGTTGCCAAAGTTTACTCGTTTTAATGAAAGAGGATCCTCAACAACACTTGCGATCATTTAGACATGCTTGTTATTTGATTTCCCATGATGACGCCTTGTTACTCCGCACCTACCCCATGTCCTTATCGGGACCCACCTTGGAGTGGTACGGTGCTTTAACCCAAAGACTCGATCTTCTCTTTTAACCAACTAGCCCAATCTTTCTTGGATCATTTCTCCATTGACATTGCCAAGAAAGTATCTATCATCGACCTCTATGCCATCCGACAATTTGAAGACGAATCTATCGCAAATTTCATTAGGCGATGGCGGGCCTTATCAACCAACTTACGTATGCCTTGCCTCAAACCGAACTCATCGAACTATTCACGCGGGCCTGCGCTAAGCACATCTCCCCTACCCTCTAAATTCAAACTTTCCGCACATTCAACGAGGCCTTTACCATGGCTCGAAACTTGAAATTCGAGCCTTAGAAGAAGAGAAATTGCGGTTGCGTAACAAAAACCCCAATTTCTGAACTCCCGATTCTACCAACAAGCCAAACACCACCACTCCTCACGCGTCCACTTCTTCTAAATCAAAAGGAGCTGTCCACGCGGTAATGGTCAAATCTAAAACACCATCCAATACTCCGCCGAAAACCACTTATAAGTACAAAGCCGAGCCCACCAATTACACTCCTTGGGAGAAACTTATGGCGTCATCTTGGAGAAATTGCTCAAAGCTGGGCTATCACCTTGCCCCTGTTATAAACCTCACTCTGGGTTTGACTCCACCCGCGCAATACCTTCCTGGTACAAAGAAAATGACTTTTGTAACTTTCACCGCGTAAAAGGACATAGTCATGAAAACTGCAAGATGTTGAAAAACATAGTGCAGGAAATGGTTGACCTTGCGAGGATATAACCCTCAATAATCCTAACGCCCCTGCTAACCGAAATCTGAAAATTTTCAACAAGCCATTCCCGAATCACTCGTCCAACAGTAACGTGAACCAAGATATCTTAGCCGAGGAGAGTGTTCATGAGATCCATGCAGTCTTCGATTCTCAGCCAAAAGCCTCTATTGAAATTTTTTTAAATCAAGCCTCTCCACCAACACAGGAGTTTGAACCTCCTTCACCACCATCAAGCCAAAGTGAAATCATTCCTTTACCCATAGAAGAGTTAACTGCCCGGACTTCTCTTCTCATCGACGAGTCTTCTTACACCACATCCCTACAAGACTGTGAGCGGATGCTATCTAATTTATCTATTTCCCAAACGTCCCCTTCTACCGCTCTTGCTACACAAGAGGAAGGCTCACCACTCCTTTTGACATCCTTAGACGAGAAATCTCTTACACTAACATCACCACATTCTTTAAACGTGACAGATCCCCTCGAACACGCCCTCCTACCTATTAGTCCCTCATCGCCTAAATCTTTTCAACGACCGGTTGACCTCTTAACATCTATTGATACGAGGCCTCATCTACCTCCCGTGTCACACCCACAGTGGACTGAAATTACAAATCACACACAGGCTGTCATTCCACGAGAAGATGAGACGGGCCCTATGGGAACGTTTGAGTACCCCTTTTTCTACTCAAATGCAAATGACTGATCCTGATGTCTCCACCATATACCCGAAGTGCTTACAGAAGCTTAAAATGCCCCTGTTCTCACCTTCACCCCCCTCACCTCTACCAAATGCCCCGTCCACTTCTATCAACTTAACCAGATCTTCCCCTATGCTTGGGACCTCACCAATGCCCAGTCTAATGCACCCGCCTAAGCGACTCGATCTATCCAAAAATAAATCTACCCCACCACCTAGGAGACAAACTCAATCCGTGCCCCTATCACAATCAAAACCATCATCGCGTCATACCTACCTTCCATATTGGGACCCCATCCCTCTACCTTACATCAATATATCATATCTCCTGCGTTTTCTTCAAAACAACCTATGCTTTCCGCACCTATACAGAAATTCCAGGGTATAGCAACACCGTCACTCCACGTATCCTGTCCACCTATCAACCCTAAACAAATTCCATCATCAAAAGATTTGTTTTCAGTCACTCCTATTTCCCCGTGGTTGTTTTCTGATACCACATCATCTGCGGCCTCATCATCCAACATAGCTTCTGCGCCAAAGAAATCACGTTTAGTAAAAACCATGTATCAACACCCCTCGGCTAAACCACCACCCGTGCGAACCAATCATGCCCAAACATTACCAAAACCCGCACAACCAATACCCTCATCCTCTTCCGATTTTGACCCACTCAAAGGATCTTACGCCAAAATCCTTGCTATGTTGGTGGAGAATGCGACCATTTCCCTACCTCCACTTAGACCTTATGACCCGTCTAAACCCCGACCTATGGGTTACGATGAGTCTAAAATCTACGCTTATCACCGCACACCAGGACATGATGTGGAGGGATGCAAAGCTCTAAAAACCATCCTTCGTCAGTCACCTCTCCCGGATAGAAAGATTAAGAAAGACAACTTACGAAGGGAGAGACCTTTAGTTTCCATTCCCTCTCCTATACCATCTGTCCCTGCCTCACCAAGATCTATCATTATTACAACCCCACCTCTTGAAGACCATGAGTTATCCCAACCATCTTCCTCATCTCAGGTCTACGAGATTAATATGATTAGTGTCGCTACTCGAGGGCAGAAAAACAATGGGAAAGCAAAAGAAAACACACCTGCGGCATCTCTTTCTCCGCCAAACATCCCGATTGCACCACCACCTAAAGTGGTCATTCGCGGACCCGCCTATCCCATCTCTAATGGCATTGCCCACCGAAATATGATTAAACAGCTTCACCAATCACCCGCAAAATGACCTTTGTATGATCTCATTCAGACTTCGAATCTCATCGACAAGCTCTCGTTGAGATCCTTCAAGGGATAGAGGTTGTACCTAATGAAACCCTGCCTGTCGCCTCCATTCTAACACCCAATCACGTTGCTTCTCTCACCAAACAACCCACTGCCCCAACCACTTCTGTCTCTGTACAACAAGCTGTTGCAGTCAGTTTCTCCGAAGATGAAATTGTCGACTTTGGTACAGAAGACCACGACCCTGCCTCTTCATCTCCGCTTATGTCCTGGGATATTGAGTACGTCGGGTTATGATTGTGGGGATGCTTAGCCTAAACATCATCTCTTCAAAAGCCTTCCAACGGATGAACATCCCTTCTAGTTGCATGTGTGCCAACCCCATCATGTTGCGGTCATTCAATGACGTTATTACTTCTACCTTAGGCACCGTGATCCTCAACATTCGCGTGGGACCACGTACTTTACCCGAACTCTTCTATGTCTTGGAGGGAGAGTTCCAATATAATATATTTCGGGTGGGTCCTTGGATCCGAGCCATGGGATGTGTTCCCTCAACATTACATAGATGCATAAAATTTGAGTACGAGGGGAAGTCTTACACCGTAAAAGCTGACCCTCCCCCCTTTAAAACCTGCAATATGTTATACCACCCTAACGATGTGCTTATACCAATCAAGACACCCATACATTCAACCCAACCATCCTCCTCAAATGTACCTC
This sequence comes from Taxus wallichiana var. yunnanensis, assembly GCA_018340775.1. Classification (NCBI taxonomy): domain Eukaryota; kingdom Viridiplantae; phylum Streptophyta; class Pinopsida; order Cupressales; family Taxaceae; genus Taxus; species Taxus wallichiana. The sequence continues at coordinate 781,720,764 of CM031242.1, read as the reverse complement.
AACCATCCACCTCAACCGCACCTACGCCTTCAATTGATGAAACCACCATCGCAAAAACCACTTCCCTTCCCGCAGCTAACATTCCAACCTCCGACCCCTTAGTAGATGTTTTTCAGCGCCTTACGCTGGGGGAGTACCGCCTATATAATGTTAGTTCTTTCCCTACCCCACAGGAGTACGGACAATTACATGCACATCCCACCTACGACCGTCGCGTGGGGGAGATAATCTCTTACGGACCACCCCATTGCCGCACTAACCTAACGTATGGGGGTGTTGACGCATCCTCCATTACCCCTGAACCTCCTCTTGGTGTGGTTCCTTTCCAATCCGATTTTCAATACTTGACAAATCTTCGTTTCGCCCTCACCTCTTGACTTGTTATGCTTGGAAAGGCTTTGGTTTTGGTCTTTACGAACAAGGCCGACATACACTCATTCCCGTGACTACCCGTAAACACAATGATCACGGTGGTCTCGGTTTCCCGAAACACCTACACAGGAGACACCTCACGTCACCGTATCCTAGAAGAAGAAGACGTCGCCCTACCAAACCATCATCACCCACTTTGCCATCATCACCCGTAGAATCTATAGACCACCGAATCCATCCCTCCTAACTTTTTTTTTTTTTTTTTTTTTTTTCATAAATGCTATCTTCATAGGTCCTCTCACTTATCAATGCGATAATGACGACCCATCTTCTTTGCCCCTTCTTTATCCGGACATGATCGAAGAGGATTCGCCTTTGATTAATGTTGTTGAATGCCGATGATGACTCCTCCATCCTCACTTACCTTGCGCGGATGATTCTTATATTCAACGAGCCTTACCATCTCGAAACCCAAACTATGCTGAACGAATCTACCATAGAAATCAATATCCACACGGAGGAGGATCCTCACATTGTGAAGATTGGACAATCCCTTAACACATCAGAACAAGCCACCTTTACTACCTTTCTCCGTGCTCGCAACCAAGCTTTCACATGGTCTTACGCTGACATGCCAGGAATTGATCCTACCATCGCCATCCATAACATCACCCTAAACCCCGATTCCAAACCAGTCAAACAGAAATTGAGAAAAATGCATCCACGCATTGCTCTCTTGGTCAAAGAGGAGCTCCAACGACTCCTTTCTGTTTCCTTCATCTTGCCTATTGACTATCCTCAATGGATTTCTAACATCGTACCTGTCACTAAAGCGACAGGGGGACTTCGGATATGCACAGATTTCTGGGATCTTAACCTCGCTTGCCCTAAGGATGACTTCCCCTTACCTAGCATTGACCAACTTGTTGATCTAACTGCAGGTCATGAGATGCTCTCTCTCATGGATGGCTTTTCAGGATACAACCAAATTTTGGTTGCCCCTGCCGATCAACACAAAACTGCCTTCATAACTCCTTGGGAACCTTCTGTTATCGTGTCATGCCATTTGGCCTTAAGAATGCTGGTGCTACCTATCAGCGGGCTATGACCTACATTTTTCATGACATTATGCACACTATCCTTGAAGACTATGTCGACGATCTTCTCGGCAAGTCTAAACATCGTAGTGAACATCTCGATGTTTTAACCATTATTTTTGATCACCTGTTACAATATTCTGTCCGCCTTCAACCGAAGAAATGTGTCTTTGGTGTTCTTTCGGGAAAAATTCTTGGCTTTATCGTCTCTTTGCGTGGCATTGAGGTCGATCCATCTAAAGTCAAAGCTATCCTAGAAATGCCCCCACCCAAAAATCTCAAACAATTGCGTAGTTTACAAGGTAAGCTTCAATCTATCCGACGTTTCATCTCCCAACTCTCGGATCGGTGTCAACCTTTCCATCACCTCCTTAAAAAGGATATTGCATTCCAATGGAGCGAAGAATGTCACCAAGCCTTCGAAGCTCTCAAATCCTATCTCTTGCAGCCACCCGTGCTTATCCCACCCCAAGACAACCGCCCTTTCTACCTTTACCTTTCCGCCACCGACCACGCTGTAGGAGCCATGCTTGCACATCGTGACTCTGAGAATCACGAACAAGCCATTTATTATATAAGTCGTACTTTGGTGGACTATGAGACTAGGTACACACATGTAGAAAAATTGTGCCTTGCCCTATCATTCGTGGCCACCAAACTCCGACACTACCTTCTAAATCACAAGACTTTCGTCATCACCAATACAGACCCCATCCATTACATGTATGCCAAACCTCATCTGAACCAACGCATTGCTAGATGGCTCATGCTTCTCGCCGACCTCGACCTTGAGTTTGTCCACCAGAAATCAATCAAAGGACAAACCATCGCAGACCAACTTGCGGAAGCTCCTTTACCTGGGGAACAATTTACCAATTTCACATTTCCCGACGAACTCATCGCTACTCTTTCCCTCACGGAGGAGTCGTACCCAATGACCCTCTTCTTCGATGGATCTAAATGCCAGCGTGGCGGAGGAGCCGGCGTTGTTCTCATTCCTCTCAACGCTGAACCTATGCCTCTTTCATTCCGACTTGATTTCCCTTGCACTAATAATACAGCGGAATACGAGGCCCTTGTTCTGGGTCTCCAAGTTACGTTACACTTAGGTATCAAATCTATCAACATTTTTGGCGACTCTCAATTGGTAGTCAATCAAGTTATGGGCATCTACCAATGCAAAAATGAGGAACTTCAAAAATACAAACACTACGTGGATTCACTTCTAGCCTTATTTACCCACTATTCTATACAAACCATTCCCCGCTCCACTAACAAATTTGTGGATACTATGGCTTGCTTAGCCTCGCAAATTCCCGCCGCGCCAACTGACTCTGAATTATTCGTCGTGGTCCAACAACTTTTTGCCCCATCCTATTCAACCCCGGTAGTTTGTATGATAAATACTGTGTCTACTAATTCACAGGATACTTGGTACCACCAATTTCATGACTACCTTACAATCTCTGTCCTCCCACCTGACCTTACTAGTAACGGCAAACGTGCTTTTCTTAAAAGTGTTTCGCGTTATGTTGTCATGGGGGGACTCCTCTATAAACGTGGCTTTGATGGCATCCTCCTTCACTGTCTAACTGGCGCGGAGGCCACTCATACCATCCAACAGGTCCATGACGGTATTTGTGGTGGACATTTTAGCGGCCTTGCCGTGGCCAAACGAATCCTTCGCCTTGGTTATTATTGGCCTACTCTCAATAACGACTGCTATGAATATGTTAAGCGTTGTGTTATGTGTCAGCAACATGCCAACCTTCAACATACTCCTAGCCACCCGCTCCAGATCGCTCGAGATCTTTGGCCCTTCTCACAATGGGGTTTAGACCTTATTGGTGAGATTCACCCAACCTCTTCACAACGTCACCGTTGGATAATCACAGCGACCGAATATTACACAAAATGGGTGGAGGCTATTCCACTCATTTCAATCAAAAAAGAAAAAATTGTCAAGTTCATTAACCACCACATTATCTGTCGTTTTGGTGTTCCTCATCGCCTGATAACAGATAATGGAAAATCTTTCAAAAACAAGTTGTTGCAAGACCTTTGTGACAACTTTGGTATCAAACTTAGTTTCTCATCACCTTACTATCCACAAGCCAATGGGCAAGCCGAGTCCTCTAATAAAACACTAACCAAAATCCTCATGAAAGTTGTCAATGAATCCGGAAGAAATTGGCACGATCACATTCCCTTTTCCCTTTGGGCTTATCGTACTAGCATTCGTACCTCTACTAATGCCACACCTTTTTCTTTGGTATACGGTACCGAGGCTGTTTTGCCTCTCGAAATACAAATACCCTCCCTTAGAATATCTCTTCAGGATATTCTCACCAACGATGATTTCCGCCAAGAGTGGTTAGCCCAATTGGAGCTTCTTGACGAACGCCGTCTTACAGCTCTTGATCACCTTCAAATCTATCAAAAACGCATTAAACGTGCTTATGATAAGCGACTTCATGAGCGTACCTTTAAGGTTGGTGATCTTGTTCTCAAAGAGAATCAACATGTAACCAAACTAGAAAAGAGCAAACGTGGAAAATTTGCTCCCAATTGGATTGGGCCTTATATAATCACTCATACCTATGGATCTGGTACTTATCGTTTAGCTTCGCTTAATGGTAAACCTGAGCCTGAACCCCTTAATGCCTTGCATCTTCGACCATTCTCTTGGTTGAAATTAGTGTTATATCACTTCTTATCTACCTGTCGCTCGCCCTTGAGCTCACTTACCACTACATACACTCTGTTTCCTACACCTCATAATAACAATCAAGCTCACATAGTTTGATCCTCACCTCCCCTTAATGATGCCTTCCCCTTTTTAGTCTAGTCCATGACTTCAAAGTATTAAAATAAGCCATATTCTTATGGGATTTTCTTGAGTCAAACTTCCTACTAAACTAGATGCTTCACGCCAAATGAACATCTAGTCATCTAAATTAAATATAGACTGCTCCCTCGAAGGACAGCTATATGCCAAACTATTGCTTTATTATATATAGATTGCTCCCCGAAGGACAGACTATGCATTACAATCATATCTGCTACTATAAATAGATTGCTCCCTCGAAGGACAGCTATACACAGTCAGCCTTTATCAGAAGCTTCTCGCATTGATCAGCTTCGTGAAGACCTCAAGAATAATACAATCAATATCCCTTGTAGACTTCCCACATTGATCAGTCTGCATTCAATAAAAGAAAAGCCTCATTCAAAAGGACTTTTGAGTCATGGACTTGTCTATTTAGGGTAGGTTCTCTTTCGTTAGAACACTCTCTTTGTAATAAGTTCTCTCGTACCTCAGCTATATCATCCACCTCACCTCACCATTTGTTTCAACTCAAGGGACGTAATGTACGCCGATATATTGTGATCACACAACTCTTTTCACCTATTGAATTCTCGCTATGCATAGTACCTAGGGCTCCAAGCTCATTCTACGTGGTGTGGTTTGTTTAGCTCTCTTCATCTACGGAGCACTCTTTTCTCGCTTTGCCTCGCATCTAGGATTGTGTGTTGACCTTAATTAGGACCCGATTCCCTACTACTTGGGTAGGCTAACTTTCACTTCCTCATACCTTTTACAAGATCACCAATTCATTACCAACACCATCCACCTTACCTTTACTAATCTTAATATTTTTACCAACCAACCAATTACCTAAACTGTACCCAATTGCACGAATTCGCCTCTCCCGATCCTAAGGGAGAACTACATCGATCCGATGCCCCTCCTTGCTTTGTGCAATGGGCTATGTAGGCAGACACTTCGGAGACATGGCGTCTCCCAAGGTTAGCTCGACCATCCCCTACCATAACCTATCTTGTTTGGTGAATATAAATATTTATGTGTATTTCTATTTAATCACGAGTCCTCTTTATCCTTTTTCAAAACACCGAAAATCAAAACACAAACAATCTTATTATTATCGTAACTCAAATCAACATACATATTCGGTTTATTTAGATGTTAAACAAATACATCTTCTCTATCATCGACATGCAGGTCGGCATCCTTATTTATTCTTATACCTTGCTAACATTTACTCGGACCCTCACGCCTCATCCCGAACTAGGTGATGATCGTGATCGCGACCCCTCTCACCGGGCCTCTCGTCCTCAAAGGTACCACGGCTATTGGTACCGCCACGATCTGCCAATCTCTCCTGTAACATATGAATATGCCCTCTCGCACGGAGGACTCCACTCTCTAGTCTCCGCCCGTGACTCTGCAACCACTAACAATCCTCTTGTCTCATTCACTCGTGTTTCGAGCTCCAACCAAATGCTGCAGACGATCCTCTCTCTGTAATCACCGCTATGTCAGGGTACTCACGTACACCTCGCAGTTCTGCTACCCACCATAATCTATAGGCCTCTGTTGTTCCCGCATCCATTACCCTGCGATCGGCTGCTACCTCTTCAGGCCCTTCTGGAGGTGTTGGCCGGGGAGGTGAGAATGTTGCCTCGGCGTCGATCCTCATATATGGTCTATAAGCCAGGGGTATATCCTGCACAAATCCAAATTGTCGCCGCACGCGATCTATAGGAATCCTCTCATACTCACCCGGCCTGTGCCCTGCAATCCACCTCAATCGCTCTACACCCCTCAACTCCTCAGCTATGTTCTCTGTTACCATATAGTTTCGTATGGCCTCCAATGATATCCGCAACCGCTACTTCTCCCATACTCTGCTGTAATACTCAATATCACTCATCACGGCACTCGGGATCTCGCCTCTTGTTACTGTCTGGACCCATCGTCAATCCCAACCTCTGCGCTCTGGTTTCTCCCGATTTGGATGGGTCGGCCTATTGGTCGCACACAAACAATGTGCTCATAGGCCCAACAGTGTAATAAGTATGAACTATCCAAAGGTGTTGTCCCGTGATTTCACCTACAAGCCCATAAACCCCTATATAGCTCCGCCAAATATGCGAGTTCCCATGTAAAATTCACGTTCCTTTCTATCATCTCCCAAATAACACACATCAATGCCTTTGGAAATATTCCCCTTCCACCTCGGTAACGCATAATACCCTACCGCTATCATTAATATCACTGCTAACCTTGTCTCCTCAGGGTGTGCTGCATACATTACCCCATATGTAAAAGATAAACCTCGCTGTGTCAAATCTCGTGCGTATGGACCAAATACTGTTGTTATCGCTCCCCGTGCCGCGCTAGGTAGTGCCTGATATATTGGTTCTCCTATAATAGGGAGTCTCAAAATCTGAAACACATCTTCCAATGTTACTGTCATCTCCCCTGTTGGCAGATAAAAGGTATTTGTCTCGGGATTCCATCTCTCAATCAATGCTTGCAACATAGCATGATTACGTGTGATTCGTGAATAATAGCAGATTCCACTTAACCCCAAACGATTTATCAATGTCCATTCAGCTGGTGTTACATCCGCTCGGATTCGTGACAACAGCGCTGGCACACTATCATTCATCCTCAATCCTGCCTCTGCCTGCATACACCAAAACAACAAACAACCATTCAATCCGTCAGGGTTTTTCAAACATTCTGGAAATTCCTCCAGTAACCGGTATCGGTTATACATAACCGATATCGGTTGAGTAACCGATACCGGTTCTTTCTAACCGCTACCGGTCACTGTCAATTACATACATCTTGCCTAAAACAACCACCTACGACAATAAATTGCTCGTTTATTCCTCTCTGTATACACAGACATACCCGAAACCCGTGATTACCTACCACGTAACACTTACCTCACTTATAACCCTTGCTATCATGTTTTCTTCTTCATATCTACCCACTTAATCTCTTATTCATAACACATGCAAAAATCAAATCACAACCAAAACATTTACCTCTGGGGTTGCAGTAGCTTGAGGTGGCCCTTGTCTTCCCTCTTGTCCCTGCCTGCTGGATGTTTCTCCTCGTCCTGCCATTATCACCACTCTTTTCAAATTCGCCTTTCTACTTTCTGAATCTCCGATCGCATTCACCTTCCCAGTCTCTTTTCTTATCACCCAAATCTCTCATACAAATTCCTGTCTCTCTTCTCCTTATCACTCAAATCTCTCATGCAAATACCGTCTCAGTCGTCAAAAAGCATCGCATTCGCGTATTTAACCTCTTGCATGGCTCTAAAATTAAAACTTAAGTTGCCACCTAGCTTTTCTATTTTTAGAAAAGCTCATACCTAAATAACCGTGATCGGTTACTTAACCGATATCGGTCTATCACTACCGATATCGGTTCCTTAACCGATATCGGTTACACACCTATCTTTTCTCAACAAATTCTTTTCTTCATTTCTCACCTAAATTTTTGTCGCGCTCGCCTCTTTTCTTGCATAAACAACACAATTTACCACATTTGTTCATCCACCACACATAGCATTACAATTTCATTAACATCATTTATTTTATACAAATACACAAACCATCAACTACGGATATCAAGAAACTATCAATCTATACATCATTTGGATCCAACTCATCAGTTACATATATCACAATGTCACAAAACCACCAATTCATCACATAACCTAACATTCATATATACGTGCAAAAACAAAAACATCAACATCATCCATCTATCAACATGTCAACTAAAACTTATCATACATTACATATTACCAACCATTAACAAAATATTTAAACACATTTTGAACACTGCACGAGGATCAAAACATCGTCTCTATATATATACAAATTTTCAAAAATACAATGTGCCCTACATCGGGGCCTCTGTGATCTCATAATCCACCAAAGCCGGCACGCAGGCCGCAATAACTGTCAAAAATCTCGACTCGGCTCGCAGGCCGGTCCCTCGTATCAAAAATAGATATATACTCGGCTCGCAGGCCGGTATCCACTATACAACCCCTACTCGGCTCGCAGGCCGGTATACAATAAATGAATAAATGAATACATGAATAATACATAGGCACGCAGGCCTCTATCAATACACCCGGTTCGCAGACCGGTGCCCATCTCTAAATACAAAAGCCATGTCTCGGATCCCTCGCCTCCCCACCCCTCGGCACCTCTCCCGCCGGTCCTCGTGATGCCTCTCGCCTCCTGCCTGTGACGGACCCACCAGCTGTGGCTGCACCTCCCTGAGACCTCTGGCTCCGAGAGGTCTCTACTCTATGTGCCGCATAGGGATGATAATCAGCCCCAGGTTTTACCATCAAGAATATCTCGATAGTATCGGGCCTCCGCTCTAGCCTCCATGTAACGCTCTCGAGCCACCGTAGGTACTGGGGCTGGTCCCCTGACACCTACTACCAAAGTGCCCCTTGTGCTCGTCTTTGGTGCCACTTGGTGGTGCTCGTGGGTGTGGTACCGCACTGTACTCGTGCTCGGGCTATGGCTGTACCGCTACTGGTGGTGGTGCTAGTACTGTACTGCTTCTTTGCTGTGCACTGCACTGCACTGTGGGCCGTGGTGCTTGGTGGTGGTCTTTGCACGTGCACTGCCAGTGCTTTGAGCTCAAGGCTAGCTGCCTCGTAAGACACCTATTCGTACTGTCTGCCGCTGCAGCCTAAGCCGCACTCACCCCGAGCTGATCTCTCTCTCCTATCACATGCCCAAGTCTGGGCTGTGGCAAGCAGCGTACTATCTCGCTGCTCTCTCTGCCCACCCACCACACTCCGTATGCTCCTGCACCCAAAGATCATCTATAACCTCACTGCTGGCCTCTCTACTACCCAATCTGGATCCAAAGGCCGTGGTGCGAGGCAAGTGGGGCCTCTACATCATCTCTCTTGTGACCGAGGAACGGAGGTGGCTCGCCCTGCCGCAGCCCCATCTCGCTGCGTGCACTTCTCTCCGGGGTATCCGCTCGTACTCTCCTGGCCTCCATCCTGCTATCCAGAATGTGTACTGGATTAGGCGCAACTATAAGCGGGCTCCTCTGCCAGGATGGTGACCTCTGTAGGGTCTCCATACAATGTCTACTGCTGTAAGGCCCTCTAGCAGATGTCTATAGTATGCCACATCCCGACCTGCCATAACTGCTCGTGGCTGGCCCACGACCCCCAACCACCTCTGAAAGCCATATCGGTATATGACCTGTGGCCCTGGCTGCTGGGGTAACCCTACTGGCCTGATGCATATGATGTGCTCGTATGCCCAACAATGCAACAAAAATGTAGAACAAATACCAAATCACCTCCTCCGGCGATAGCCCCATAGCTCCCTGTATAATTACACCAGATATACTGGTGCCCAGGCGTAACAGGTGTGCTCCTCCACCATCTCCAGCAGTACCCCCATCAATGCTCGTGGGAAGCGGCCTCCCTCTGAGTCCGGGAGGGCGGCGTGATCCCAACCATCATCAACATAGCCGGTCATGTCTCATGACGATGCGCACAAGACATGTCACCGTACCCGATACTCGCGCTATGGTAGGTCGGTGCAGCGCTGCCGCATCCCCAAAACTCTGCAAGATGCTATCCATCGCAGTCTCGAATCTACTCGAAGATCGCTCTCCCTTGATAGGTAATCAAAGGATGCGATACACATCCTCCATGTGACGGTCATCTCCCGGTCGGGAGATGGAACACATTGGTCGCTGATCCCATCTCTCGATGAGGGCGACCATCGTGCCGTGATCTCTCTCTATCACTCTGTACCTCTGACTCCGCCGAGTCCCACCTCACGCATGATGGCCCAATGAGCCGCAGATACGTGTGGCCTCATCTGCACTGGCCAGGGGGCATCTATCCCGCATCGTCAACTGCTGACGTGCCTGCAAAACCAACCCACATCCTTAGACCTACTCTTTATTACAACATCTACTTTGTCATCTAAACACCCCTTTTTATCCCCCCGACCATACCCCCGACTCTCTACCACCCCCTAAACCCACCACCCTAAAACCCAAAACCTAACCCCACACCTAACCCTTCTCCACCCCTAACCCAACCCCCACTCCCACCCACAACCCAACCCAACAACCCAAAACAACCAACCCAACCCCACTCCCACTCCCACCCACAACCCAAAACAACCAACCCAACCCCACACCCACCCCCAACCCAACCCAACCCCTACATAAACCCACAACCGACGCCGGCCGATACATGACCGACGCCGGTCACCAACCCTCCCTTTCCCTAAAATTGTGCGACCGATGCAAAATGGCCGCTTAGTGACCGACATCGGTCACCGTCCTCTCCCGAGTTGAACCCCATGCGGCCCCCAAAACCCATTTTTTACCTATTTCTACCCATCTACCCACCCAAAAACCCTAAAAACTTACCCACCTACCCACCTTAGCCTATCTAACCTATCTACCCTCTCCCTTTCTCAAATCATTTCCATTTTCTCATTATTTCCTAAAAAGGTTAATTCTACCCAAACCCCCGATTTAGCATAATATAACCAAATCACCAAATTAAAGAGTTTTGAATCTACCCGAACGACGACATGTCATCGTGGTGGGATGGGTGGTGGCGGTCCAGCTGGTCCAGCCCCTCCAGCTCCTCCTGCCTGTGCCATGGCTCCAATCCTGATCCGTTGGGTCCCTGGCCAATCAACTGCTGCCTCCTCCTTAATCGGGCCCACTATCAACTCTCTCCGCCAATACAATAGCTCCACCTCACTCAATCCAGCCTCTAATCCCAAGTCTCCACGTCAGACAAGTCGATTTGGATTGCAAATAACAAAAGTGACAATGACAAGCCGTATTTTTCTTTTTATAGGTTTTTCACCTTTCACCGATATCGGTTTCATTTTGCCCTAAGGAACCGGTATCGGTCCCTTAACCGATATCGGTCATGCAGAATCGACATCGGTTCGCTACCCAACTTTCACCCCATTCTTTGCCCTTATTTACTCCTTGCCTCTTTTTCACCAATATCGCCTCTATCCACCTTTGCTGCACAACATTTGTTCACTTGTCCAGCCTGACCTACGGCCTCAACCTACCATTCGGCCCGACCTAAGGCCTCAACCTACCTATTCGGCCCGACCCAAGGCCTCACCCTACCTATTTGGCCCGACCCAAGGCCTCGCCCTACCTATTCGGCCCGACCCAAGGCCTCAACCTACCATTCGGCCCGACCTAAGGCCTCAACCTACCAATTGGCCCGACCCAAGGCCTCGCCCTAACCTATTTGGCCCGACCTAAGGCCTCGCCCTACCTATTTGGCCCGACCCAAGGCCTCAACCTACCTATTTGGCCCGACCCAAGGCCTCGCCCTACCTATTCGGCCCAACCCAAGGCCTCGCCCTAACCATTAGGCCCGACCCAAGGCCTCAACCTACCTATCCGGCCCGACCCAAGGCCTCAACCTACCCATCCGGCCCGACCCAAGGCCTCGCCCTAACAATTTGACCTGACCCAAGGCCTCAACCTACCCATCTAACCTGACCCAGGGCCACCGCCCAACCACTTGGCCTGACCCAAGGCCGTATCACTTCAATACCATACCCACAATCAACGTTTTATTTTATCCATCCATCATGTACCTTTTGTTCAATCGAGCTCACCTGTTCGTGTTTTAGCATGATTAGGGTCCTTGACTTGATCTGTCGACCAACTTTGCCTAGACCTAGACCGTGACGTTTATCTCAACCAAACCAACCATTTGGTACTGCCGAACATGCCTAAACATTCCTGTACCTCACCTGTTATATACCCTGGAGCTACTTCCTATGCCTTGGATACCAGGATTATATCACCCTTGTTTGGATAAACTATCGACCTTTGCCTACACATTGCTGGTTTGCTTGTCAAATCATGTACCCTCATCGTACTATTGCATTTCAACATGCGTCTGCTTCCTTGGACCTACCCCACCACCTTACCATCCTCTCTACAACATATACCCTTTATCAACCCTATCCCTGATTTCCCGTTCACTCAATCTGTGATAGATTTGAGGGGGATTACCTATATCCTTAACATGAGAAACCACTTCATATTATTGTCCGCGCAGCTTTACAGAACAAGCTACACGACAATAAGGGGCTAATGTAGACACCAAATTCGTGTCTTACGACCCCTTGTGACCCGCATCCCATTTCGCAACCTAACCTCATTACCTAAACTTTACACAATTATTTATTAATTACCTTGTAATTGATAAATCCACATCACCTTACCCGCCACCTCACTTTGCCACCTCATCATGACCTAGCCCTAACCCTAAACTAACCTAATTAAGACCCATGACTTGGTCTAGACTCACATCCATAACTAATGCCTCCTTACTCACACCCAAAGCCGACCTTCTAGCCACTTGACCAAGCCCACAACCGATCTCTTGGGAGAAAAGGGGAAGGTGAGCTATTTTACTAAAAATAGCCTACTTTTTCCTTACCGATGCCGGTTCCTACTCGACCGCCGTCGGTTACGCAACCGCCATCGGTTCCCTGTAAATGGGCTCCCCAAACCAAAACAACGGATGGGAATTTCATTTTGGAGATCAGTCAAAGGATTTCTGGATCAACAGAGAGCATTGCGAGCAAGGAACAGAGTCCAGATCTTCACTTGACAGAGCAGAGACGAGTAAAGAAACCAGAAGTGTTTACAACCAAGGAGATCAACTTGCATCTTGGTCAAAACCAGTAAGTCACATCTTGCATGTCCTTTGTTATAACATTTCTTATGCTTCTTGAATCTCAGTCCTCCTAAATCCGTTTCTGAATCCACTACCCAACGTGCCATTGCATCTAACTGTCATTCTTTTGCTTCTAATCATCCCATTTCCTAATATCATCCATAAACCAGCCTTACAAAACACCATAGCTACCAAGAAGATCCTAGAACCTACCGGTATCGGTTATTAGTAACCGGCATCGGTTATCGAATCGCATCGGTTCCCTCATCAAAACCAAAACCAAATTTCCCTACCCGGTTTAACGAAACAATTTAATTGATATTTTGCAGTCTTTTGTGTTAATTCATATTAGCGGGAAGGCCGACCACCTTCGAAAGGAAGTTTTATATTTCTGGCCCAAGGCAGTTTCCTCATTTATTGTTTAATCAAAATCTTGTGGTCTTGTGTTCTTATTTCGAGTAGTCCTTCCAAGACAAAAGGAGTTCTCCGCATCACCTAATCTTTCTCTACGATGCACGCGCACACCATCTCGACATTCAACAGGTATTCCTCCTAACCCTAACCTCATCTGTTTCTAAAAGGAATGAAAGGATAGAAGCAACTCTATTCCCGAAAGCCGAAACATTCTCGAGCGAAACACCTAGGCCTCCTATTACCTTATATCTAAACTTAGAAAATCTAAGCACTAGTCGAGGCACCAACTTTGGCTCCTATTCCCACTCATAGAAATCAAAGTTCAAATGAAACTTCTACTTCATCCTCTAGTGCTTCAAATGAACTCCAAGAGGTTATGAAACAGTTGTAGAACCTTGGAAAAGAGTTGGTGACTATCAAAAGACAACAAGCTCAAAGTGCTAGACTATATCAGCCTCAAGACAGTACCAAGCTAGGCCCCCATACCAACAAAATAAGTCACCAGCTCAGGCTGCAAATCAAAATCAAAGCCAAGTAAGGCCTCCCACTAATAGACCATTTCAGCCCTATAACCCCAATATTGCATCTACTTCTAAAGCATTAGTGCCATCAAAAACAACATAGCTCAAGAGTATGATTGGTGTTTCCCATGCAATGAACCTCACAACCAATCTATGTGCTTTAATGGTGCTTTAAACCAAACCTTGATGGTGACAACTATTGGCATTGAGGGTGAAGTGAGTCAAGAAGCAACTCGAAAACAAGGGACATCTCAAAGAAAACACGGCTCCAAATGATACCGCATTTGCGAATGGCAAGTTGAGGATTTTTGTGGCATGAACCAAACAATTTCTCGAATGTAGTAGCTAACACAAGATCAAAGAAGAGGAATCTTGGTGAAGGGCGATCATTGGCTCCAAGTTATCTACAACCTTCCATCACTCCACAAGGTGTTGGTAAGAAAAATACGATTCCAAACATGTAAGGACAGCCCAAACCACCTTCTAAACCAACTCAAATGCCAAATTGTTGCTGCCCATGCACAAGAAAGGAATATGCGACCTAAAGGACAAGAAAGAGATCTTTCATCCCCATTTAGCATCATTGATCAAATGAAGAAGAAAAATGTGAATATATCAATGTGGGAATCTTTATCCATCCCAAGCCAAAGAGATCTTCTACAAGCTGCCATGAAGAATTGGTCAACTTTGAACCAAAGAGTCCATATGCAAGAGAATTTCCTCACAAATGCTTTTTGCTTTGAAGGGAATCATGGAGGACAATAGGGTAAAGTTTTGAAGCCCCTCAATTATATGTTTCATTAATCATTGAGGATAAACTAGTACACAATTGCATGATTTATTAAGGGCAAGTAGTTTTGTCATGCCCAAGAAAATAAGCGATCGAGATTGGTCTCCAATATGAAGTCATATCAAAGAGGGTAGTGCGGTTGGATGGGACAGCAAAGTAGCAATGGTGGGAGTGATTAAAGGTTTGAATCTTACCTTGCATACATGCCCCAATGTTACCGTTACGTAAAGATGTGTCAGTGATAGATTTGCCACCACTCTTTTATATGCTTATCAAGGGATTTCATAGCTAAAATTGGAGGCTACTTATCTGCTGATTGGTCACACATTTTTTTCAGAACAAGATATGGTACTAAGGTCACAATCAGATCCGAACTAATTGCAAACTTTCATATTGAGCCTCATACTCCAAGCCAAATCAATGCCAATTGTTCAACATTTGATCAACAAGATTATCCAAGCATAGATGAAGCTGACACCAAAGTTGGAAGAATTCCATATTTGACTCTTGATGAATGAGCAAGCAAGGTACATGTTTTTATCCCTACCAAGAAGTAGAAGAATCGAGCTAGGAGTCTATTGCATACATGAAGGAAACCAGCCTATTCCAAGCATCACCAAACCAGACCATAAGGATGAAAATGAGGTATGGCAGTTATTTTTTGATGGATCAAGGAGTAGGCAAGGTGCAAGAGGAGGAGCTATGCTTGTTTCACCTCAAGGCATAAAATATTATTCAGCTTTCCGTTTCTAGTTTTCCTGTTCAAACAACACAGCTGAATATGAGGCCTTGATTCACGGACTTCATTGGGCCACAAAAAGGGCATAAAGAACTTACAGGTGTTCGGGGATAGTGAGCTAATCATCAATCAAGTCAGGGGACAACATGCTATAAAGAATGAACTACTGAAGAACTACAAGAATAGGGTGTGGGACCTCGTTGAGGATTTTGAAGCTTTCAATATCGTGTCCATACCCAAGAAGAAAAATGAAGCAGCGAGATAGGCTCATGCAATAATTGGAGCAACGTTTGATGTGGTTGACAACATCAAAGGAAAAAACGCAACCACCTTTCCATGTGATTATGAGGCCAACAATTCTAGATAATAACACAAGTGGAAGGTGTTTGAGAATGATTAACAAATCGTCAATTTCTTACAAGAAGAGGTTAAATTCTCAAATAGGAATCAAGATGATTAGAGTAGTAGTATGGGGATCAAGTAGTGCGGTGTGGACAAACAAGCTTCCTAAGGGTTTAGTAACATTGGAGTCTATCTTCAACCCTATCGACCAATTCCATAAGGAAAAGGCTAACGTCTGGAGTCAAGAGAGAAGATTCAGAGCCAATTCCACTTGGGAAGGCAAAACACTTCAAATTGGCAAAGTGGCCACTTTGGCAGAGAAATCAGATTTCATACAACTTTGCCAAGAATTTCCAGATGTCTTCGCTTGGAGCTATGAAGACTTAATAGGTTTCGATCCGAAGTTGGCACAACATACCATAGAATTAGATACGAGATGCTAAGCCCATCGGGTAGAAGAAAAGACTAGTTAACCCTCACATTGAGCCTCTAATGAAGAAAGAGTAAGCAAGATAATAGAGGCAAGCATTATATTTCGATCAAGCACTCAAGATGGGTTGCAAAGTTGGTTCCATCGAAAGAAGAGCGGAGAAATCAGGTTGTGTGTGGACTTAGAGACCTAAACAAGGAATCTTTCAAAGACCATTACCCACTTCCTTCAATGGAACAAATATTGCAAGTAATATCTAGTTCGAAGAGATTCTCTCTCTAGATGGCTACTCGGGTATAATCGGGTAATGGTGAAAGAAGATGACCGATTCAAGATAGCTTTCACCACCAAATGGGGCACCTATGCCTACAAGAAGATGCCATTTGGACTATCAAATGTTGGAGCCACTTTCCAAAGGTAAATGGATATGGCATTCAAGGGATTGATCAATAAAATAGTTACGATATATCTTGATGACATCACTATATTCTCAAAAATGAAGGGATCACCTCTTCCATTTGAGGCGGTGTTTGAGAGGTGTAGAATATTTGAGGTATCATTAAATCCCAAAAAATGCATATTCTTGGCTCACGAGGGAAAATTTCTATTTCAAAGGAGGGGTTGAAGATTGACCCGAGAAAGAGTTGAAGAAATTTAAGCGTTGCCATTGCCAAGTCACAAGATGGCTCTTCAAAGCTTCTTGGGAAGGATCAATTTTGTCCGCAGGTTTGTTCCAAACTTTGTAGCTCTCGTAAAGCCAATAACACTGATGTTGAAAAAGAGCATGACATTTAAGTGGACATCTGAAGCCAAGGAAAGTTTTGAGGCAATAAAAGAGGCTATATCTCAAGCTCTGACTCTCGTCAATCTAGACTTCTCCAAGGACTTCGTGTTATATGCCTTCGGTGGTGGAGACACAATTTCTGCAATCTTGGTATAGCAAAACAAGGAAGGATTAGAACAACCAGTTGCTTTCTTCAGTCAAGGCTTGGAGGAATACAAAAATAGGTACTCTTTCATTGAAAATCATGTCTTGATAATAAGGAGCTTAAAGAAATTCAAGCACCTAGTCTCAAACAACAAGATCCAATTGTTGGTCTCTCATGCGGGAGTCAAGGACTTCCTTCTAAACAAGGATTTGAATGAGAAATGTGCAGGATGGATAACCCATGTCATGGAATATGACATCGAGATTAAGGTCACTAAGCTAGTACATGGAAAAGGACTATGTGAACAACTAGCTTTGAGTCGAGAAAGTTGAAGCAGGTGATGAAAAAGAGACTACCTTGGTACTGCAGGATGGTCAAGAACAAGAAAATGATGATGTGCCTACTCCTTGTTGGACTCAGAATATGATACACTTCCTACAGACAGGCCTATGCCCTCCAAAAATGAGAAAAGAAAAGAGGAGATACTTCAGATTACAAGCCATTCCATATGTGCTTGTTGATGGTGTTTTGTTTAAGAAAGACATCAATGGAGTTCTATTGAGGTGCATTGGGATAGGTCAAATTGAGAGGGTGTTACGAGATTTTCATGATGGAGATTCCGGAGGACATTTTTCCCCACGAGTAACAGCTCTTAAGATAATGAAGGTAGGGTATTATTGGCCAGGTGTTCAGTGACTACTATACATGGATAAGAAAGTGCAAGAAATGTGCACTCTTCACGGGAAAAGAAAGACTAGCAGCGCTTCCATTGCACCCAATTTTGGTTGACCAACCATTTATGCAATGGGGATTGGACTTCGTTGGGGTCATCAACCCAAACTCAAGCCAAGGCCACAAGTGGATTCTCATAGCAACGGACTATTTCACCAAGTGGACCAAAGCAGTAGCGCTCAAAGAGGAAAATGAGTCTAACATACTAGACTTTTATGAAGGAATAGTGACCAGGTTTGGTGTGCCGGCCACTATCATATCAGACAATGCATTGGCATTCATAGGTTCCAAGATTACGAGATGGGCTGTCAGAATGGAATCTATTTGAGCATCTCTTCAAATTATTACCCGCAGGGTAATGGATAGCGAGTCCACAAACAAGAATTTTCTAAGAATCATCGAGAAGGACTCTAGATGAAAACCAAATGACATGGCATACCAAGCTAAAATAAGCATTTTGGGCTGACAAAATAACGCCAAAGAGGTCTACTCATAATTCTCCCTACAAGTTGGTCTATGGAAAAGATGCGGTATTACTATATCATTAGAATTGCCAACATTGGAGCTCATGAAGCGATTTGAGTTATCGAGTTTGAACCAATGGAGGCCAGTATGAAGAGTTGATGGAATTAGAAGAAATAAGAGAACATGCGAGTTACGATGATTGAAAAGGATCAAGCCTTAGTAAAAAGACGGTTTGATAAGAAGGCAAGAGCAGGAATTTGTTATCCAAAATGTGCCCCCTGCTCATTTTGTGGCTAACTCCTTTCATATTTCCTTCTCTTGTGCCTCAGACATAATATTTTTATTTTTAGGCACTCAAAACCTTCTGGAAATGGCACCATTGGATAGAGCTCTTTCTCATCTTTCCAGAAAGGTAAAGTTTTCCTCCTAACTCCATGTATTTTTGAAGTTATGGCTCGGCGGAGTTTTTGGGAAAATTTTCCCTGAAAGGCCCACGACCAATGACATGCCACCACGTGGTACCTAGAGTGGTGGAGCATGGGAAATTTTAGAAAATTTTCCAAATGACCAAAAAGGTGCAAAAATTTGAATTTTTGCCCGCTTGACCCGATTTGGCCCTATTTTGCCCTAAAACTTCAAATGGCCATATCTTTCGATCCAGAGCTCAATTTTTCACGTTCTTTATATAAATGGAAAGATGGTGAAATTATCTACAAGATTCTAGGGTCATTTTTGCATTTTGATAGATTTTGGAGAGAGAAAATTGAAAAATGCCTCTGGCACGTGGTCATGGACAGAAATGACGTTTCAACCACCATTTTTAATGAAGAATGGCTCACATTCTCTCCCAGCATGGCTAAAAATGTTAGGGATGGGTTTGTAAGGATGCCCATGCTATTTTGAATGAATTTTGGTCAATGGTTCAATCCCTTCCATGTTTTCCCATGTTTCTCTCTCTTGGGCTCGTCCCTTGCACTGTAAAAGCCAATTTTGGCTCATTTTCAAAGGGTTGAACATTTTTTGTGTATTGCAGGTCCCCTTTCTCACCTTGGAAGTGATTTTGGTGGAATATCAGACCTTTTCTAAGAGCTGCAACTTTATTTTGCCTCTCAGGTGTTGTAATGCAAGTGATTTTGATGTTAAAATAACAATACAGGCCTTGTGATTAATCTTCTATCCTCTGCTAGTGTTGTTTGACTAATTTCTGATTCTTCATTACAACTATCAGTTTGTGCATGTTGTTTTTTTGTTGCATTCTATGACTTGTGTCAATCTGTAGAAGTAAAAAATGCTCACCACTCCTTTGGTGCATCACCTATTAGCATTAGTTTTAGTTTATCTACATTCTCTATCTCTGTCTCCTTTGGAATTTAGGGTAGGATTAGGAATATAGACCTCTGCAACTTGTAAGTGATAAATCTAACCAGAGGAATTGAGGAACTAGCCTCTAAACTAGAGATTCCTTTCTCATTTTGTAAGTCCCACACTTGGGGAAAGGATTCAATGTTGTGCAATCACACTGGATGCTTAGTATGATCAAACTAGAAATCTGATCAACATCCAGGGGGTGTTGCTGATTTGGAACAACAATAGTTTTGCATGCCGGTGGGAGCTTAGAGGTCTTCATTTTCATTGCAACAAAATTGATTTGCATTTTTGCAAGTTTCTTGCTTAAAATAGCTATAAATTACACATCGGCGACTCCAAGGAAGAAGAATCAGCTGGTTTTAGCAGTGCAGACCTGAAAACTCATGAGAAGAATCACTATAAGGTCAAGAGCTAGAGAAGAAGAGGTGATGTTTGTATATCTGTAATTATCTCCAAGAATAAGGCAAAGTGGGAGGAGAATCCAAAGGTCTCCATCTCCACCAAACAGAACTCTCTCAACTCCTCCACCTAGTAGGCCTTTCATTCAATCAACAAGGGTTCTAAGGCCAATTAGAATGGCACAAAACAACCCCTATGTCAATTTCACTGGCAGCCACTTGCTCTCAATGCACAAAATCCAATCCTAGTTGTAGCATTGAAGAACATTCCATACTTCACTGGAGAAAATCAGACCACTCCTGGTGATCATGTTAAGGATATTGCTAACATTTGTGCAATCCATGAGATCAATGAGATGCAAGTTGTTGTCAAACTACTGGCATCTTCATTCAAAGGGAAAGCTTTGCAATGGTTCAGGAGTCTTGCCTCAGGTTCTATTCAAAATTGGAATCAGCTATGTATAGCCCTCCATGAGCAGTTTGGGGAAAAGGGAGACAACTTGTCCCTTTTGGAGCAGCTGACAACTATCAAAAGAGCTCCCAATGAGCAGCTGACTGATTTTAATTTCAGATTTCAAAGGACTTGGGAGAGAATTCCAGTGGCAGTCAGGCCAACAACAGAAGGTGCTTTTCTTTATTACCTTAAAGCTTTAAATTCTAATATTTCTATGTTAATTCAGTCCATGGGAGGCACAACTATCCCCATTGCTTATAGCATTGCCATTAGAGCTGAAAATTGTTTGATTCAAGCTGGCAAGCTAGCTCCTAGGCCTCTAATGCCATTATTTCCAAGTTTAGAGAGCCCAAGTACTAGCCAAGTGCCTAATTTAGCTTCTATTCCCACTCCTAGAAATCAGAATTCAAGTGAAGCTTCCACTTCATCTTCTAGTGCCTCAAATGAACTTCAAGAAGTCATGAAGCAATTGTAAAATCTAGGTAATGAGCTGGTTACACTCAAAAGGTAGCAAGCTCAAGGTTTTAGACCTTCTTTCTAGCCCCAAGCTCAGCCTAACAGGTAGCCATATCAACCCCAAAGACCACCCAATCTAGCTACAAATCTAAATCAAGCAAGGCCTCCTGCCAATAGACCATTTCAGCCCTATAATCCCAATGCTACATCTGCATCTAAAGCATTAGTGCCAGTACAAAACAATATGGCTCAAGAGTATGATTGGTGTTTCCCATGCAATGAACCTCATAACCAGTCCATGTGCTTCAACGGTGCCTTGAATCAAGCATTAATGGTGACAAAAACTGGTGTGGAGGGTGAAGGTAGTCAAGGAAATGACCAGCAACAAGAAACATTCCAGACAATCAGCTCCAAATGATACCACACTTGTAAACCGGGCAGCGGCGGGAAGATTTTTGTGGCATGAACCAGATAGTTTCCCAAAGTGTTGTAGCCAACACAAGGTCAAAGAGGAGAAATTTGGGTGAAGAACAGCCATTGGCCCCAAGTAATTCATGACCTTCTGTCACTCCACAAACTATTGGCAAGAAAAATGCAATCCCAAGCACACAAGGACTACCTAAAACAGTTCCTAGGCCAACTCAAATGCCAGTTGTTGCTGCCCATATACAAGGGATGAATGTGTAGGCCAAGGGACAGAAAAAGGATACTTCATCCCCATTCAATATCATTGATCAGATGAAGAAGACAAATGTAAACATATCAATGTGGGAATCACTATCTATCCCAGGCCAAAGAGATTTGCTACAAGATGCTATGAAGGACTGGTCAACTTCAAATCAACAAGTCCAAATGCAAGAGAAGGTGCTCACAAATGCTACCCAGCCTGAGGGGAATCATGGAGGATAGCAAGGTAAGATGTTGAAGCCCCCTCCATTCTATGTTTCATTTATCATTGGGAACCAATTAGTACACAATTGCATGATTGATTCCGGGGCAAGTAGTTTAGTAATGCCCAAGCAAATAGCTGATCGATTAGGAATTGATATGAAACCATATCGAAAGGGGTGGTACAATTGGATGGGACAGCAGTAACAATAGATTGGAGTGATTAAAAACTTGAGTCTTACTTTGCATGCCTATCCCAATGTGGTTGTTTTGCAAGATGTATCAGTAATAGACCTTCCACCACTCTTTTCCCTATGTTTGTCAAGGGATTTCATAGCTAAGATTGGAGGTTACTTGTCTGCTGATTGGTCACACATGCTGTTCAGAACAAGATATGGAACCAAAGCCACAATCAGGTCTGAACCTATTGCAAACTTTCACATTGAGCCTTACACTCCAATTCAGATTAATGCCAATTATTCAGCATTTGATCAAGAAGATCACCCAAGCACTAATGAAGCTTACACCAAGGTAGGAAGTATCCCAGATTTAACTCTTGATGAATGGGCTAACAAGGTGCATGATTTTGATCCTTATCAAGAAATAGAAGAATCTGAGTTAGGATTCTATTACATGCATGAAGAAAATCAGCCTATTCCTAGCATCACCAAGCCAGACCACAAGGATGACAATGAGGTATGGTAGTTGTTTTTGATGGATCAAGGAGTAGACAAGGTGCAAGATGGGGAGCCATGCCGGTTTCACCACAAGAGTTAAGTATTATTCAGCTTTTAGATTTTAGTTTGCATGCTCTAACAACAACGCTGAATATGAAGCCTTGGTTCAAGGACTACATTGGGCAATCAAGAGAGGAATAAAGAACTTTCAAGTCTTTTGTGATAGTGAGTTGATTGTTAACCAAGTCAAGGGGTAGCATCTTGTCAAGAATGATCTACTCAAGTGCTACAAGAACAGGGTGTGGGACCTCATTGAATATTTTGAGGGTTTTGGCATCAAATCCATTCCTAGGAAAGAGAACCAAGCTGCTGACAGGATTGCAGCAGTTGGGGCAGCCTTTGATGTTGTGGAGAGCATTCAAAAGGACAAGGTACAGCCAAACATCCATGTGATTGTAAGGCCTTCAGTTCCGGACAACAATGTAAGTTGGCAAGTGTTTGAAAATGATCAGCAAATCATCCATTTCTTACAAGAAGAGGCTGAGTTCTTAGCTAAAAATTAGGAAAAGTTGGAACAACAGTATGGTGACCAAGTGGTACAGCTGAGAACCAATAAACTACCAAAGGGGCTTATTACTTTGGAGTCCATTTTCAATCCTAATGATCAGTTTAGGAAGGAGAAAGAAAACATCCAAGTGAAGAGAGAAGATTCAGTGTCCATCTCGGTGGAAGAAGGAAAATCACTCCAAGTTGGCAAGATGACAACTGAGCAAGAAAGGTATGAGTTTATACAACTTTGTCAAGAATTCCCTGATGTGTTTGCTTGGAGCTATGAATATTTGAAAGGTTTCAATCCCGAGTTAGCTCAACACACCATTGAATTGGATCCAAATACTAAGCCCATTAGGTAGAAGCAAAGGCCAGTCAACCCCCACATGGAGCCTCTCATGAGGAAAGAATTGAATAAGTTGATAGAATCAAGAATCATATTCCCTATCAAGCATTCTAGTTGGGTTGCCAACTTGGTTCCAGTCAGAAAGAAGAGTGGGGAAATCAGATTGTGTGTTGACTTCAGAGATTTGAATAGAGCATCTCTCAAGGATCATTACCCACTACTTTCCATGGAGCAAATTTTGCAAGTTGTCACTGGCTCCAAAAGGTTTTCACTACTTGATGGCTATTCGGGTACACCCAGTTATGGTGAAGGAAGAGGATCAGTTCAAGACAGCCTTTACAACCAAATGGGAACTTATGCATATAGGAAAATGCCATTTGGGTTGTCCAACACCGAGCTACCTTCCAAAGAGCAATGGACATGGCATTCAAAGGTTTTATTAACAACATAGTGTTGATATATCTTGATGATATCACTATTTTTCAAAAATACAGCGAGACCACCTCTCTCATTTGAGACAAGTGTTCCAAAGGTGCGAGAAGATTTGGAGTCTCCTTTAATCCTAAAAATATATTTTCTTAGCTCATGAAGGAAAACTCCTTGGTCACATTGATCACATTGATCCAGAAAGAGTTGAAGCCATAAGAGCACTACCATTGCCAAGCCACAAGAAGGCCCTCTAGAGTTTCTTGGGGAGAATAAATTTTGTTCGGAGGTTTGTCCCAGATTTTGCAGCCCTTGTCAAGCCCATCACCAAGATGTTAAAGAAAAGCATGGCTTTTAAATGGACATGAGTAAAAGCAAGGAGAGTTTTGAAGCAATCAAAGAAGCCATCTCTCAAGCCCCAGCTCTCATCAACCCGGATTTCTCCAAGGATTTCATCCTCTATGCATTTGGGGGTGATGATACTATCTCTGCAATTTTGGTACAGCAGAACGAGGACAATGATGAGCAGCCAATTGCTTTCTTCAGCCAAAGCCTAGAGGAATATGAGGTGAGATATTCTTTCATTGAGAAGCATGTTCTTGCAGTAATCAGGAGCTTGAAGAAATTCAAGCATCTAGTTTCAAACAATAAGGTCCAATTGCTGGTTTCTCATGTGGGAGTCAAGGACTTCCTCCTCAACAAAGACTTGAATGAAAAGAGAGTAGGTTGGATTACTCGTGTCATGGAGTATGACATAGAGATCAAGGTCACCAAGTTGGTTAGAGGAAAAGGACTGTGTGAGCAGCTGATTTTGAGCAAGCAAAAGGAAGCATGCAATGAGAAAGAGACTGTTTTGAAGTTGCAAGACAGCCATGAGCAAGGAAGCACTCAAGAGGAAAATAATGGTGTCCCCACTCCTTGCTGGACCCAAAGTATAATGCACTTCCTAAGCACAGGCCTATGCCCTCCAGAGATGAACAAGACCCAAAGAAGACACTTCAGATTGCAGGTTGTCCCATATGCCCTTGTTGATGGTGTCTTGTTCAAAAGAGATGTGAATGGAGTACTGCTGAGATGCATTGGTACAAATCAGATTCATAGGATGTTGGAAGAGTTCCATGGTGGACCAGCTGGTGGTCATTTTGCACCAAGAGTGACAACTCTAAAGATCATGAGGGCTGGTTATTATTGGCCCAAGATTTTCAGTGATTGCTATGCATGGATCAAGAGGTGCAAGAATTTTGCATTCTTCACAGGTAAAGAGAGGCTAGCTGCCCTTCCATTGCATCTAATTTCAGTTGACTATCCATTCATGCAATGGGGTTTAGACTTCATTGGAGTCATTAATCCCAATTCAAGCCAAGGGCACAAGTGGATTTTAACAGCCACAGATTACTTCACTAAGTGGACTGAAGTAGTAGCACTCAAGGAAGCAAATGAATCTAGCATCCTAGACTTCTATGAGGGAATAACAACCAGATTTGGTGTACCTACTACAATAATATCAGATAATGCATTGGCATTCATCGGGTCCAAGGTGACTGAATGGGCTGTCAAGAATGAGATCTACCTAAGTACTTCATCAAACTATTACCCCTAGGGTAATGGCTAGGCTGAATCTACAAACAAGAACTTGTTGAGGATCATTAAGAGGACTCTTGATGAAAATCAGAGGTCTTGGCATACTAAATTGAAATCAGCTTTATGGGCTAATAGGATAACTCCCAAGAGATCTACAGGTAACTCTCCATTCAAGCTTGTTTATGGGAGAGAGGAAATTTTACCCATGTCTCTTGAGTTTCCAACATTGGAACTCATGAAATAGTTGGAGTTGTTGGAGTTTGAGCCCATGGAAGTTAGATATGCAGAATTGATGGAGCTCCAAGAAATCAGGAATCAGGCATCCCAAGCAATGGAGAAGGATCAGGCTTTGATAAAGAAGACCTTTGATAGAAAGGCCAAGAATAGATCCTTCCAAGTTGGAGATCTAGTGTTAAAATGGGATGCAGACAGAGCAAAACTGGGAAGGCATTCAAAATTTGATGCCATTTGGAGTGGCCCATACATGGTCACAAAGTGTAAGGACAACAATGCCTTCCAATTATCTTCATTGGATGGTGAAGAACTACAGATTCTAGTCAATGGGATCCATCTAAAGCATTGCTACTAAAGGGAAATTCTCCACCTTGTAAATATTAGCTTAGGTTTTCATTCCTCCAAGTGCTTGTGCACATTGTTTTGTTGTAGGTTAGTTTTGCTTTCCCTAAGTGCTTTGGCATAGGCTTGTTGTTCCTGGGAATGTGTTTGCAGGCCTTGCTCCATCAGGTGATATTCCATGTTCCTCCTTGCAACGTTCTAGTCAGTTGGGGTATCAGACAGAAAATCAAGTGACTCCATGCCCAATGGATTGCTTCAGGCAACTGGTAACTTCATCCAGCAGGCAGATGACCCCTCTGAGTCGCCAAAATTGTTATCCAAAATGTGCCCCCTGCTCATTTTGTGGCTAACTCCCTTTCATCTTTCCTTCTCTTGTGCCTCAAACATAATATTTTTCTTTTTAGGCACTCAAAACCTTCTGGAAATGGCACCATTGGATAGAGCTCTTTCTCAACTTTCCAGAAAGGTAAAGTTTTCCTCCTAACTCCATGTATTTTTGAAGTTATGGCTCGGCGGAGTTTTTTGGGAAAATTTTCCCCTGAAAGGCCCATGGCCAATGAGATGCCACCACGTGGCACCTAGAGTGGCAGAGCGTGGGGAAATTTTAGAAAATTTTCCAAATGACCAAAAAGGTGCAAAAATTCAAATTTTTGCCCGCCAACCCGATTTGGCCCTGTTTTTCCCTAAAACTTCAAATGGCCATATCTTTCGATCCAGAGCTCGGTTTTTCATGTTCTTTATATCAATGGAAAGATGGTGAAATTATCTACAATATTCCATGGTCATTTTTGCATTTTGATGGATTTTGTAGAGAGAAAATTGAAAAATTCCTCTAGGCGTGGTTATGGATAGAAATGACGTTTCAACCACTGTTTTTTAATGAAGAATGGCTCGCATTCTCTCCCAGCATGGCTAAAAATGTCAGGGAATGGGTCTATAAGGATGCCCATGCTTGTTTTGAATGCATTTTGGTTAATGGTTGAATCCCTTCCATGTTTTCCCATGTTTCTCTCTCCTGGGCTCATCCCTTACACTGTAAAAGCCAGTTTTGGCTCATTTTCAAAGGGTTGAACATTTTTTGTGTATTGCAGGTCCCCTTTCTCACCTTGGAAGTGATTTTGGTGGAATATCAAACCTTTTCTAAGAGCTACAACTTTATTTTGCCTCTCAGGTGTTGTAATGCAAGTGATTTTGATGTTAAAATAACAATACAGGCCTTGTGATTAATCTTCTATCCTCTGCTAGTGTTGTTTGACTAATTTCTGATTCTTCATTACAACTATCAGTTTGTGCATGTTGTTTTTTTGTTGCATTCTATGACTTGTGTCAATCTACAGTTGTGTCAATCTACTGAAGTAAAAATGCTCACCACTCCTTTGGTGCATCACCTATTAGCATTAGTTCTAGTTTAGCTACATTCTCTATCTCTGTCTCCTTTGGAATTTAGGGTAGGATTAGGAATATAGACCTCTGCAACTTGTAAGTGATAAATCGACCCGAGAGAATTAAGGAGCTGACCTCTAAGCTGGAGATTCCTTTCTTGTTTTGTAAGTCCCACACTTGGGAAAGGATTCAATGTTGTGCAATCACACTTTGATGCTTAGTATGATCAAACTAGAAATTTGATCAACATCCGGGGGTCTTCTTGATTTGCAACAACAAGGACCTTCCAAAAAGGGGACCTAGTTACGAAATGGGATGCGGATCGAGGCAAAACTAGGAAGGCACTCCAAGTTTGGTTCCATTTGGAGTGGCCCCTACATGGTCACGAGATGTAAAAGTAGTAATTCCTTCCAATTGTCTACATTGGATGGAGAAGAACTCCCGATTCGATTAACGGAATCTATCTTAAATATTGCTACTAAAAGGAAAAGGTTTACCTATGTAAAAATTAGCCTAGATTTCAATTCCTCTAAGTGCGTATGCACATCATCTTGTTATAGTTAGGTTTCAATTTCCCTAAGTGCTTCGGCACAGGTTTTGTTTCTCTTAGGTTGAATTTCTACAGTTCAGCATGCTCTCGAAGAAGGAGTTGCGGTATCAGGCTTGGGATCAGAGATCAAGTTGGTTTCAAGTTATTACTTATGACTCCATACCCAATGGATTGCTAAAAGGCCACTGATCTTCTACCTAGTAGGCAGGTGATCCCATTGAGTCACCAAATTGTTGTAAATATCTTCCCCCCGGGTAGATATAGACAAGCAGAAGAATATGGAAATCAAAGGAACTCAAAACCCGACATTTATTTATGCCAAAAGTCACACCTTGGCGCACGTAAAGGGCACATGACACAGAGTGTCGACATGGCAAAATTTGCACCTTGGCACAGGTAAAGGGCACATGACATAGAGTGTCGACATGGAAAAATTCGTGCCTTGGCGCACGTAAAGGGCGCATGACACAGAGTGTCGACATGGCAAAATTCATGCCTTGGTGCACGTAAAGGGCGCATGACACAGAGTGTCGACATGGAAAAAGTCACGCCTTGGCGCACGTAAAGGGTGCATGACACAGAGTGTTGACATGGAAAAATTTGCACCTTGGCACATGTAAGGGTATGTCAACATAAGGATGGATGCGCCAAGGTGCACCTTCAGGAGGCACAACATTTTGAGCGCTGACAGGAAGTAGACCCTGACCCAGATATTCAGATGGCCATAAATTTTCACAGGGAGCTCAGATTAATGCAAGGTTGGAATTTTCGGAAAGCTTACGAGGTCCTCTATCCAACTAAGACTATATTTCTTTAATTGGGTGGGAAAAATTTCTTTAAAATGCAAACTACGAGTTCACCAATTTTTGGGTTTGCTAGGGTTCTCACCTACCACCATAATGAGATGAATTAAATGCAACCTGGAGGTGGTTGGGGTAGATTTGGATTTCCTCTCTCTTCCCTCTCTCATTCTTCCTATAAATTGTAAGGAGGGATTCTTTCTAAAGGTTGGACATTCTTTTTTGACCTCCTTCTTCTTGTTTGGTAGGTGAATTTATGGAGTTCAAACCTCCCATCTAAAACTATAATGCAACTTTGCCTCTTAGCACTTTGTAGTGTATTGTGTCAATCTTTGGAGAAAATGATGCATGTCTCAGGATGATTGTCAACCCTCTCTATGTTCATTTGCATCCTCTTGATCCTTCACTACAAATCTAGTTATCTCTGCATGATCTTGCATTACATTTTTATGGTTTGTGTTTATTGGGAAGACAGGTGTTCTTCATTCCTCGATGCATCACCTTTGTAGTTTAGGTTTTAATTTACGCATCTTCTTACCCCTGTCTCCTTGGAAAGTTAGTTTAGGTTTTGAGTAAACCCTCTGCATTTTTTACATGTGCATCGAACAAAGGAATAGGAATCGCCTTCATCCGGAGAGCTTTTCCAAATCACGGGTTCCCACACTTGGGAAAAGCTCCATGTTATGCAATCACACTTGAGAGTCTCAATCCATCAAGTTGCAGACATTCAGGGGTCCATCAACAGATATGTGCTTTTGTGAAAGTTATAGCTTGCAATCGGTAAAGAAGGTGCTTGATTTTTTAAGTTGGTGTTTCATGTTGAGTTGTTTCTTAATTAATTTTTAACCTTTGTTAGCATAATGCATTGGTTCAATGGGTTTTCTCCCATAATGTGTTTCCCATGTCAAAAATTATATCTCTATATGGTGTGCTTGTTGAATCCATGTGATTTGTATTTATTATCTTTCATATTAAGTTGAAACAATCTATTTTGATGTTGAAATATACTACAAATTTTGAATTGACACTAATTCACCCCCTTCTCGGTGTCCTAGTTTCCAACAATTTTCAATTCATCTAGTCACAAAAGGTGATTTTGTAGTTATGCTTCTCACTTATTCATTAAAAGGTAAAGCACTTCAATGGTATAGAATCTTGAGACCTGCTTCCATTCACAATAAGTATGAACCTATCATGACTCTATGTCAAAAAATTGAGGAGAAAGAACATAGAATATCATTTTTAGAACAAATCAGTACAATCAAGTGAACTCTAAATGAGCTCATGACAAACTTCAACTATAGATTTCATAGAACATGGGACAAGATTCTAGTGTCTCTGAGATCAACTCCTCAAGGTGCATTTTGACTTAGATCTCTAAATTTTGATATAGCATCCATGATTCAATCTATGGGTGTTGTTCAATTACCAAATGCATATGCAATAGCCATTAGGGCTTAAAATTTTCTTATTCAAGTGGGAAATTTAGCCCCTATATTACATATGCCCATTTTCTTGGAATTTCCACGTGATACCCAACCCATTGTTACTCTTATTCCTAAACCATCTTCTTCCAAAATGGGTTCCTCTATCAATCAAGAAGAAATTGAAATTCTAAGTGTTCATCTTAAAAATATAACAAATGAGTTCGTCTCCGTAAAGATGCAAAAAAATCAAGTTTCAAAACTGATCCTAACCCTATGTTGTCCTATGTTTTTCAAGGTAAAAATTCACTTGAAAGTAGGACAATTGTACCCTAGTGTCAAAATGTTTTCATTGTAAACCTTCTCAAACACCCCTACAGGTTAGTTCATTCCCTATACATGGCCTATCCTACCTTATAAAGTGGTATTGTGTGTTATGTTAGTATTTTCCATAGGTGATTTAGGTAAACAAGTTCATCCAAGTGCTTTCAAAGTGGTACTCTTCAAGGTAGACTTTTTAAGAGGCTTAGGAATAAGTAATTATACCCACAAACTATTTTAAGCATGCACAACCAATTATCCCAATAAAAAAGCCTATTTTTTAGGGGGATACAAGAAAAATCAAGGAATGAGACCCATCCTATCCTTCCTAAATGGTATTTTCATTCAATATCATATAAATAAGTTCTAAAAATACCTCTGGATGTTAAAGATACGCTGGCGACAAGTTGTTCTACAAGGTATGCTTTGGGACTTAGCCAATTTTCTAGGTGAACACGAGTCACTCTCGGCACAAAGTGAAATTTATTGACCCATATGTACCATCCCCTTAGGAAAAAAGTGACACAAAAATGCATCCAGCCCCAAAATATCCTCTTGGACCCTCATGTGACCCTAACGAGCTCAAACATGCAAGTTTAGCCCCTTTGCACTCATTCTCGCCATTATTGCTATGTAATCAGATTACTGCCACTTCTATTTACCAAATAAGGGTACATTTTCTTGCACCAACCGTGTCACATCCCCTTGGGACACAAAAATTCACCAAAGCCTAATACTGACTATTGGTTCTTCATATGACCTCAAAAAGGTGCTCCGCAGCCTGTTGCTAGCTCCCTCTCCTCTCTGCCTCTGCAAATGAGCATCTACCACTTGTCCACACTAGATCAAAGTACATTTTTTTGCACCATCTATCCCATCCCCTTAGGATATTTGGGACACAAAAATATGCCCAAGCCTATCCCTTTCTCTGGTCACCCATGTAATCAAGTTCCAGGTCCCTAGGTTCTTTTCGCCCACATTCTTTCTCTCTTCCACCGATCGATCTTCATCTGCCACTTGTCATGATCAAGGTGAGGCACATTTTTTTGCACCATATGTACCATACCCTTAGGATAGAGGGGACAAAATTTTTATTAAGACAAATTTTTTTAAAAATTAAAAATTTCCAAAAAAATCCATTGTCGTGCTTCTTCCTCTTCGTGCATCCGTGAAGCTCATTGCAAAATCAATTTCTTTAAACTCCATTTTCCTTTCTCCATATACCCATTTATTCATTTCCCATTTATTCTAACTGGTTCACTGTTGCAAAAACACCAAAACTCTTTCTTTTTCAGCTACTACCATGTCCGTTCTTTTCCAGATTGACTTCATGGCCAAAAATGAAGAAAAACTCATATCTCACAATCTAGTGCATGGATCGAGGTGAGATTTTTTTAGAATTCTCCATTTTTAGAGGAAATCAAGAAGTAAGTTTTAGTATTTCAAGTGATTCCCCATATATTTAATGGAAAAAAACCCTTGTTTTGTGCCTCAACTTTCATTCCTTCGATTTCCCATCACTCTAGTAGATGGATCAAGCTAAAAATGTGAGCACAAAGCCCAAGTGAAAAACCTATCCCAGTGAAGTTGATTTCATCGCAATCCAAGGTGGGGAAGAAAACTATCAAAATCTTAGCAACTCCATTAGTGGATTCTATGGTATCTCCATGCCTCAAACCCGCACCAGGAAAATTTTCATTTTTTATTTCCTAGCATTCGTGGGAAAAACACAAGTGAAATTTGGAGTACGAGATCACGATAAAGAGCCATATCTAAAAAAACCTTGGTTTTCAATAGGGACGATGTTTTTAGATTCAGTTTTTGTCACTTTCTAAAAATATTATATTTTATGCTCCTCCACATGCTAAAAATAGTAAGTCCCCTGATTTGCAAGTTTTGATCACCAAATATAGTCATACAAGATGCAAAAGGAAAGACAAGGCAAAATGTCAATTTTCCCAAAATAGATGGTCACGAAAAAGCAACTTGTTAAAAATAAAAAGTTGCTAAAAATAACAATGGATTATCAACTGAGGAGGATGAAGTTTTTCATAAGGTTCAAAATTTCATATTGAGGCAAAATGGGTGATATGTCCCAAAATAGCAGGTCCCAATCCTACTTGCTTAAAATAGAAAATATTCATTCTGGATGTAGAAAGTTGCATATGGCTCCATTTTCACTCATCTTTCCACTTTTTGACTCCCCACAGGGTAATGGAATGAATTCATAGCTCAAAAAGAGAAATAATAACTTCATAAGGGTCCTAGAAGCATCATCTTGAGCTCAACAGTGTCCAGAAGCAAGGCAAAGCATCAAAGGGCATAGAGTGTATTCATCTTCATCTCTCGTGAGATGGGTGATTTGAAATAAGCTAGTTGGGTAAGCTCAATGAGCTAAGGAGGTTCATCAATCAAGTATCAAGGAGGATCATTGTGAGTAGTGCCCATGTCCATCCCGAGATCACATTGGGAGGTCTTGAAACAATGTTTCTAAACACTCATTTCATGGTCCAAGGTGTTCATGCATCATGTAAAAGGAAGAAGTTGTGATCATTATCAACAATATCTTCATCAAAATCAGAGGCATCCCCATTCATGCTATGGAGCATTCTCCCCCCTTCTTTCTTCATTCTTCCTCCTCTTCTCTACCCCCTTTCTAATTCTTCATTGTGAGAAATCATGACGTTCATCCTATTCATTAATGTGACTATAGTCTAAAATGTAATAAGTCACCCTTAACTAATAAAATGGGACTTAATGTTCTTTCCTAGGAATGTCAAGAGTCACAAGTGGTAAATAAAAGTGAAGAGACACATGGGGGTAGATGAAGAGTCTTTTCTAAGTCTATATATTGTAATGAATTCCCCATTCTTAAGGGTTGTCAATTTTGTATGCTCAAGGAGAGATTACTACTTAAAGTAAAGTAAAAGAGATAGAATTTTCTTCTATTCCCTCTCTCTAATGTTCTTCCATTTCTCACTATGTACAAATTTTTCAAAACATCAATGAAAAAGAAAGGATTTTCTTTCCTTTTTGATGAGAAGATTACTGAAACTTTGTGTTCATAATCTTATCTTGTCTTGTTGCTATTATAAGAGTTGTTTTCTTTCTATTTATGTGTGTTGAAGTACTTTGATTAATGGTTGTAGGCATCTAATTTTCTACCTACAATATTAATCCCCCCTCTTTTTTCCCACTCCCTTTCCTACCTCCTTAGAAAATTCCTCCCTTGCAAAAAATTACAAGCTTTTACCACAGGTTCAATAGAGTGTTCATGTTGAATCCAAGCCTCTTGGCCACCACATATTTTCATTTCATTCATGCATAATAAATGGATCTGTACCATTCAAGAAGAGGGACCTAAAGTCTTAGAGCATTGGTGGATACCCACAAATTTTTCCACTTGAAATTTTTTTCTTACCAATAGTTTTTTGGCGCCACCGTGGGATAGAATTGGTAGCAATCTACACCCAAAATACAAATCACAAGAAAATATAAAAAATTATATATCCAAAAATCCAAAAAAATTAAAAATTAATTTTTTTTTTTTTGCTAAAATAAAATGTTGAAAAGCCCATTATTGGTCCTGTGAATGACCCTTCATATTCCACAGTTTCCTTTCTTATTCCCATTACAAGATTTTCCAAAATCTGGATGAAAAGAGATATACTAGGCTAAATATGTTGAGAATATTTATTATTCCCGCTTTCAAGGATTTACAAAACCCACAATAAAATATAAAATATAACCCCTACTATTTCTCTCAAGCTTCATCCCCATCTAATTCTTCAAGTGGTTCACCTAGTAATCCTATCCAAACCCATGTTGATACCCCCTATAAATCCTCTTATTTCCCCTACCTTCCTCATCTCAGTGAACCTCTAGCTTTGAAAAATTACAAGACCACAACAATTCTTGTTCCACTTCCAATTCTTGAAAATGACAGTTCTTAATGTTAGTGAATGAAATATAAAAATTAGAACTATTTTGCAGCAATGGAAAGATAAAAATTCAACTCACAACACAATATTTATCCTAAAATCCCCCAATTTGAGGGAAAAATAACCAGGAATGGAAATTACTCTTTCTTCCCAATATTATATTGGCCAATTTAAATGAAAATACAGATTAAAAGAAACTGAAGTAAAGAAAACAATGTCATGTCCTCCCCTCTCTACTTTTTTGGTTTGTTTGCACACCTTTCCTCTATAAAACAATTCCAGCAACAATGATTTCTCGCTCACTTTTCTTCATTCCAACTTACTTGAACCATTTTCAATTACTCTCTTTCTTAAATGGTTTGATCTCATGTCCTCTTGTGCCTGGAGAATGGGAAGAGACATTCCAATGAAGAGACATGTTCAAACAGTTCAAATCAAAATGACCATTTTTGGCTTATTTATTTTTCTATTCATTAGTGATAGGAATTTTAGTGTCATAAGTAGACCGGTGGTTACATAGCCATCGTTCGTGTGTAGGGGCGGTTATGCAACTACCAAGGTAGTTATAAAACTACTACTTTGCACAGTGGTGGTTTTGTAACATTACGATTTTCTCTTCTTTGTACACTGATTGTCCTTTAGGTTCGGGCTATTCCAATGAAGTGGTGTTCTTCTAGATCCCTATAGATCACACCTCCCCTACTCGTGGAGGTTTTTGTCCCAAAATCTTATTGGGAGAGTAGATGAAGAAAAATTCCCTCACTTTCTCCTTCTAGTACCACCGGTCTGCAACTTGGTGTCTTCCCCTTAAGCCCAACCTACCAAGACTCATGTGGACCTCTCCTTGTCTCTCTAATATTCTACTACAACACCACCTCCTTTATTTCACCTCATGAATCAAATACACAATCCTCTATGGAAGGTAGAAAATGACATTCTTCTTCTTCTTCATCAAGCATTGATGGATCATATAGGTGTAAGTTATCACAATTCACTATTGCGTACATCCAAATGAAATGTGGAAAATAAGACCTAAAGGATTTTTCTCAATCCTACTCTAGTATAGTGAAGGGTCCATACTTGTAGTGGATCGAGTTTCCTTGTTTGGCCTTAGAATCTCTCCTCACTCAAGTAAATCCAAACTTTTTGTCCAATATTAAGTTTATGCTCTCTACGATGTTGATTGTGTTTAGCTTTATACTTGGCATGTATTTTCTAGATCCTCTCAATGAACTTTGTTTCTCTAGTCACCTATATCCCCTTCTTCCTACTTCCCAACTACTATTTCCAGGTGGATTAGTAGGAATATATCCTAAGAATGCTTTAAACAATGATTGCATAGTAGATGTGTGTACTTCCCGATTATATCTCTAGATGGAAGGTTGTGTACCTCTGTGAACCTAGTGTCCATCTTGTCCCACAAAGTAGTCCAAAAATTTCCAAAGAACTTGGAATCTCTGTTAGAAATAATCAACTTTGGCAAGAAAAAAATGCAACCATACATTAGCAGGATAAAAATTTAGATGGCTCATATGTTTTTATTGTCTTTTTACATCCCATAAGAACACACATTTTGATAAATCTATCAACAACATATAGATAATCATGACCATGTTTAGACATGGGTATTCCTCCTAAAAAATCCATAGAAATATCTTCCCAAGGATGAGTACGGACTGATAAAGGAATATACAAACCTTCCTTCCCGATTTTAGTCTCACTTGTTCAATACAGTTTACATCCTCTTATGAATTTAGATACTTATTCTTGCATATTGGGCCAATACACATACCTTTGCAAGTGATTCATGGTCTTTCCAACACCAAAATGTCCTACTACTTTCAAGGTATGTGTTTCCCTCATCAATAGAATCCTTTCTTCTTTTGGAACATGAAGCTTTCCCCATCGGTAGAGCATCCCACCTTTGAGATAAAAATCTTCAATACTTAAATTTTCAGCCCCTTGAGACTGAAACTGCTAATATGTTACCCCAAAATCTTTGTCTTGAGCATATGCCTCTCCATTATCTTCCTTCATGAAGGTCTTAATCTAAGTGATAGTGGCCAAACTAGATATTTTCTCCCATGTGGTCGGCCTACACAACATTTCTACCACCAAATTTTTACGTTCTTTCTTAAACTTGATCACTAAATGGAGAAGCTGAAGGAATCCCATCCACTTGTAGTTCCTTACTAGCTGCAATTTAGACTATGCTTGCAAATACTAGAAAGGTTTGTGGTCAGTGTGCACAATAGTTTATTTTCCCAAAAATAATGTTTCCATTTATTTATTGCATTAACTAGTGCATACATTTATTTATCATATATTGAATATCCCTTAACTATTGAAGTGAAAGTTTTAGAATGATAACATATTGGCTTACCTCCCTGTAGCAAAATTTTTCCCATAACATAATCACTGGCATCCATCTCTACTTCAAAGGGATGCTGCAAATTAGGAAGATCGAGTACTGGAGCATGACTAATTTTATACTTTAATAAATCAAAATATTTATCTTGTTCCTTACCCTAGTCAAAACCCTTACTCTTTGTGGCCACTATGTATAGAGGTTTTGTAATAGCGGAGAAGACCGAAATGAACTTCCCGTAGATTGAGCAACATGGGCGGAAGCCTGATTATATTTATTAAACTCAATCAACCAACATTACAAAGAATGGGCTGCAATATTTATAGATATTGCATAGCCAAATACAAACAAGAAACTAAGTTGCATAGGTGCAACCATATTCCAAATTACATAAGCTTCCAATAACATCCAGGAAGCACAAATGAATAATTACAAATATATTGTTAAAACAATATAACTACACCCGTATGTAGACATAAATACAATTAGATGGTTATGAAGAAATATAACCATATAACAACATTTATTAAATAATTTATTATATAATGCATAATTAATAATATTAGGTAAATAATTAACCTAACATTCCCCCCCTTAATTGTGCATTGTCTCAAGGGATGTGGAGAGGAACTCTCTGAACAACTTGAACTTGTCACATGCAAGTGACTTTGTGAAGATATCTACCCATTGTTTAGTTGTTGGACAAAATTAAAGTTGGATGTTGTGCTTCAACACATGCTCGCATATGAAATGAACTTGAACCTCAATGTGCTTTGTTCTCTCATGAAACACTAGATTGTGAACAAGTTTAAGAACACCTTCATTGTCAACATACATGGTGGTCGGTTTGTCTGTGGTATTCCAAGTCCTTCTAGTATGCGACGTAGCCAAATTGCTTCACAAATAGCTTCTCCTGTAGAATGATACTCAGCTTTATTGGAAGAACGAGAAATGAAGTGTTGTTTCTTACTTCCCCATGATATTGGTCTAGATCCCATCAAGAATACAAATCCATAAGTGGATTTTCTATCATTAATGTTACCTGCATGATTTGAATCCGAATATCCAGTTAAGAAGAAGTTTTCGTTCTTCTTGTATTCTAGACCAAGATCCACTAATCCTTTGAGATATCTCAAAATTTGCCTTGCTGCTTTCCAATGACAAAATTTGGGTTCCATCATGAATCTCGATAGATAGCTCACTGTAAAGCTGATATCTGGTCTAGTGTAGGTCAGGTAAATGAGACTCCCAATCAGGTTCCGATAGAGAGAGTGGAACTTACCTCAGGAGATGGATCTAAACGAGATAGTTGCAATCTATTCTCCATCGGTGTAGCAATTAGTGTGCAATCCATCATCCTAAACTTCTCAAGCATAGTCTTGGTATATTTCATTTGAGAAAAAAATTTGATTCTCTTTCTACCATACTTCCAATCTAAGACAGTAATGCATCAACCCAAGATCGATCATGTCGAATAATCGATTAAGATCTTTCTTCATTGCATTGATCATCTTCACTTGAACTACCAGTGATGAATAGATCGTCAACATAGACAACAACAATCACAATCTCCCCCTTGATTTTTGAGGTAGAGATTGGGATCGTATGTATTTCTAAAAATCCATGTTGTACGAGATGCTCATCAATCTTGATGTACCATGCCTAGGGTGCCTATTTGAGGCCATATAGAGATTTCTTGAGTCTGCATACCTTTGTTTCTTGACCAGGTACTACATATCCCTTAGGTTGAGTCATGTAGACTTCTTCTTGTAAATATCCATTTAGGAAGGCACTTTTTAC
Source organism: Taxus wallichiana var. yunnanensis (assembly GCA_018340775.1). Lineage (NCBI taxonomy): Eukaryota > Viridiplantae > Streptophyta > Pinopsida > Cupressales > Taxaceae > Taxus > Taxus wallichiana. Next base: position 781,682,054 of record CM031242.1, on the reverse strand, counting down.
GTCCATTTGGTGGACTTTCCATCCAAATTGTGCAGCTAGAGAAAAGATCATCCTGATCGTTTTGATCTTAGCTATGGGAGAAAATGTCTCCTCATAGTCAATGCCTTCTTTTTGTGCATACCCCTTTGCTACAAGTCTCACTTTATACTTGTCCACTGTCCCATCTACTTTGTACTTTGTTTTAAATATCCATCTACATCCAATGGATTTCTTCCACAGTGGAAGATCGATAAAGTTGCAAGTGTTATTCTTCATCACCGATTGATATTCGAATCCATGGCATCTTTCCAAGATTTTAACTATAGGGCTTCTGGTCAGTAGAGGCTCATCTGATTCAATAACTCTACTCATCAAAGCAAATTTAACTTCTTCTCTTTCTTTACTATGAGTCCATGGTCCAAGGGTGGATGTATCTGGTGGAGCATCCATTCTTGCATCTCGTAATGTACTTGTACACCATTTAGGCATACACTGAACTATTCCCATGGGTCGTGGTTCTATCCAATCAACACCATCATCCCCATCATTACTTTCATCTTCGAGGGAACATCAGCTTCAATTTTTACAACAGTGTGAAAAATCTACATCTTGTGAGTCTAGAGGAGGAGTCTCTACTTCCTTCTTCTTGAAAAAATCAACATCTCTACTGGTGTAGACTTTTCTAATCTTAGGATCCATCAATCTATACCCAAGAGTCTCTTCACTGTACCCAATGAAGACAAGTTTCTGTGACTTCATGTCCAATTTATTTATGTTCTGTTTGGGTATGTGCATGCTTTTTTTGCACCTAAATAATCTAAGGTATGCAATAGATGGTTTCCTTTTTTACCATGCTTCTTGTGGTGTTATTCCATCAAGAGCGGTGTGGCACTTTTTCAACAAATACACTCATTATCTTTACTACTTCGCCTGAATCTCTTTACATGTCTGGAATCATCGATCATGCATTGCACCATTTCCATGATAGTATGATTTCTTCTCTCAACAACACCATTTTGCTGTGGTGTGTGTGGAGGAGGCATTTGTCGATGAATCCCATGAGTTTGTAGGTAGTCCCTAAACTCATCACTGGTGAATTCCCCCTCGATCTCGAGTGGAGAGTTCTGATGTGATGACCAGTTTCTTTCTCAACTGCTACTTTGAAATTTTTGAAGGTTTCAAATGCTTCACTTTTCTTGCGAAGATAGAAAATCCACATTTTCTTGAATAGTCGTCAACACAAAGCATGAAGTACTGGAACCCAAAATGACTTGGCTGCATTAGACCACAAAGATCGGTATGAACCAGGTCAAGTTTACCATGAGCTCGAAATTTACTCCTCTAGAATAAAGCTCTATGTTGTTTTCCTACTAGGCAGTGAGGACACTTGTCTATATCCTTCTGAAGAGATGGTAGCCCATGTACCATATTACACCAGCGAAGTGTTTCAAGATATTTGAAACTTACATGACCAAATATTTGATGCCACAACTGCTAAGGTGGAGTTCTTAGCCACAAGTGCTTGATCATATTTTTGAATAAAATAAATTTGGAACATGCATCCCACATTGGAGGCTTTTGCAATTATTTTTGAGCCTCTTGATTTATCTCGAATCAAGCACGTTTTCTTACCAAGTTGACTATCAAAGTCAATTATTAGGTTGTGATCTAGGATTTGACTAACTGAAAGTAGATTATTTGTCAACCCAGGGACATATATGACATCTGATAGTCTACATTTGCATGAACCAAGGGGTAGAGAAATGTTTCCAATCCCTGAACTATATATGAAGAATCATCTCCCAACGAAACATGATTTTTTGATGGTGTGTCCCTCATTGAAATAAACCAATCTCTGTGGCCGGTCATGTGTTGAGTGGCTCCCGAATCAACATACCAGACATCACTAGATGACGTGGATGGTTCACTTGATTGAGAAGTGAACAAGAAGTCTTCATTGTCTGATTGTTCTTGTTGCTCAAAAATATTACCTTGCTGTTGGGGTCTTCTCTTCCAGTTCCCCTTTTTCTTCCCGTGATTTTTTTAGAATGTCCCTTGTAAGATTGTTGTTGTTGAGGTCTAGATTTTTGGATGAACCTTTCTTGTAAGTATTGTACCAACAATCTTGTAGGTTATGTCCTCTTTTACAAATTGGACATTACTTCTTCTATTATCTATCCCCTTGATACTTATTTTGATTTTGGGATTTTTATAGGAATTAGGTTTTTCTTTACCTTTTCCTTTCCATTTTGATGTGAAGACAAAGGTGCTACTCTTCTTCACCATCCTTATTGCATTACTTCCTCTTGTTGTAATAGGTTTACCGGTTTGTCAAAACCAGCAAGTCATATCTCGACACATTTAGTGTTGTCAAAAAAATGTGGTAAGGAGAGGGAGTTCTCTCGGAACAACGGGAATGAGAGCATCATCTACGACCAGGTTCTCCTAGGGCTAGAAGATATTGTTGATCACCTGAAAAAGACCAAGGTCCAAATCTCAGAAGCTGAGTACTATCAAACCCATCCCAAAGCTTTTGCCAAAATGATTCAATTTGTTAATTCCCATTCCAAGACCACCTCTAAAGGTCTTTTACCTACTCCTCCTTCTCGCACCATGACCTACAGTCTAGTCCGTAGCCACTTTGTCACCTCACCTAATGACAAAATCAAACCATTTTATGTAACACTTCTTATAGCTGGTCATAGGCTCAGTAATTGTGTCATTGACTCAGGAGCCTCAGATAACGTAATGCCTGCTAAAGTAGCTCATGCTTTAGGCCTGACCCTCACACGCACTTATGGATCTTGTTACTCCATGGAAAGTAAAGAAGTGCCCCTGGTCGGGAGAATTAAAGATGCACAAGTGGCTTTTGCTGCTTTACCCGAGAAGAAAGTGTTGGCTACCATCTTAGTGGCAGATATTCCCCCTTCATACGGGATGTTGCTAAGTAGGAACTTCTGCAAAGACGTGGGTGGGGAAATCCAAATGGACTGGTCACATGCACTCATACCTGTCAATGGACACATGAAGAAGTTGCTTCCTGAGAAGCAGTCTGAGTATATTGTGCAGAAAATAGATGACCCTAGAGCACAAATACTTTATGAGGATATGGGGCATGGAAACTACATGATTATGTCCCCTGATGAAATCCGACCCCCCAAAGTGTCTCCTAAGGGTCCTAATGGGGTTTGGATTTTAGAGTTTGATGGAAGTTGTTCCTCAGCTGGTTCTGGAGCTGGTGTCCTGCTGGTGTCACCTGAAGGAGGCCTACACCCCTTTTCATTTAAGTTGCAGTTCGAGAATACTAATAACACAGCAGAGTATGAGGCTCTCATTCTCGGATTGCAAGTGGCCAAAGAACAAGGTGTAAAGAATCTTCTGGCTCGTGGTGATGCAGAGTTGATAGTAAAGCAGGTCAGAAACCTTTTTCAAGTGAAAAATGGAAGGCTGAAACATTACCGGAATCAGGTTTGGGATTCCATTGAATTCCTTGATGCTTTCTCTATCGAAGCAGTACCTAGGGAAAAGAACAGCAGGGCTGATTCACTAGCTGTCTCAGGGTCACTGCTGATCCCTCATCCTGATTTCTCTCAGGACAAGTTCACCATTGAGATGGTCCATCGGCCCAGTGTACCTGATAACACCAATAACTGGCAGGTTTTCAATGATGATCAACATTTGCTTTCCTTCCTGGAACTCAAGGGTAATTTCAAACAACTGTATTTTGAGGGAAGTGACAACCTGCCTCGTGAAAGTGTGCCATTTGACAAGGCAGTCACCCAAGGGGAAGAAACAGATCAGGAAGGGTGCATTAGACTCAAGGGGAATAAGATTCCTAAAGGATTGGTAAGCTTAGAGGAACTGTTTGACAAACATGACAGGTATGTGAAGTCTAGGGCTTCTACCGGACCTCAACAATCAGCTGAGTGTGACAAAATCAATATTGGGAGTCCTAATGACCCTAAGCTGGTGAACATTGGAAAATGTTGCACAGCAGATGAGAGGAGAAAAGCAATTGATCTTCTAAGGAGGTATAAGGATGTTCTTGCTTATTCTTATGAGGATCTAAAAGCCTTCAGGCCAAAAGATATGCAGCATTCTATTCCTCTTAAGCCCGGAATTAAGCCTTTCAAGCAGAAACAGAGGCAATACAATCCCAAAATAGCTGACACAATCTTTCAGGAAATTCAGAAGTTGTTGAAGGCTAAAATCATCTTTCCCATTCACCATTCAACATGGATTGCAAATATTGTGCCTGTTAGGAAGAAGAATGGTGAGATCCGCATCTGTGTTGATTTCAGGAACCTGAATCAGGCGTCTTTGAAAGATAATTATCCTTTGCCTATGATGGATCAGGTCTTGCAAGTAGTTACAGGGTCTGAAATGTTATCCATGCTCGATGGATTCTCGGGATACAATCAGGTAGAGGTTGATACTGCAGATCAACACAAGACAGCTTTCACTACTCCTTGGGGCACCTTTGCTTACAAGAGGATGCCTTTTGGGCTCATTAACGCTGGTGCCACTTTTCAGAGAGCCATGGATCTGGCTTTTCAAAGTTTGAAAGGGAAGAGTATTGTCATATATCTTGATGACCTGACAGTGTTTTCCAAGACAAGAGCGGATCATTTTGATCACCTAGAGACAGTTCTGCTGAGATGCAGGGAGCATGGGATCTCTCTGAACCCTAAAAAATCTGTCTTTTGTGTCACAGAGGGAAAGTTATTAGGGCACATCATTTCCAAGGATGGTATTAAGATTGATCCTGAACGAGTTCAAGCCATCCGACAAATTCCTCTCCCAACCAGCAAAAAGGGCGTGCACTCCTTCTTTGGTAAGATAAATTTCTTGAGGAGATTCATCCCTGATTTTGAGTTAACTTTGAATATTTCTCAGATGATGAAAGGGAAGAAAACATTTGGTTGGTCTTCTGAAGGAAAGGAATCCTTTGAAGGTATCAAGAGAGCTATTGCTAGAACTCCTGTTTTAGCCTGTCCTGATTTCAGTAAAGATTTCATCATCTATTGCTATGCTACAGATAATACCTTGGCAGCTGTGTTAACTCAAGAAGACTCTAATGAGCATGAGCTACCAATCGCGTTCATGAGCTATATTCTAAAGGATCATGAGTTGAAGTACACCATGATGGAGAAGCATGCTTTTGCAGTGGTCAAAGCTGTCAAGCAGTTTCACTTTTACATCCTCAACTCTCATTCCATAGTGCTGGTTCCGGATACAACTGTCAAGTCAATTCTCACACAGCAAGAATTTGGATCCAAGAGAGGGAACTAGGTGGCTAAGGTCCAAGAGTATGACATTGACATCAAACCAACCAAGCTGGTTCGTGGAAGAGGCCTTTGTGAACTCATTGCAGAAGGAGCCAAACATGAGTTGCTGGAGGAGAAAGTTGACCTTCCTACTGTTCTGTTCCTTAGTTCAGTTGATGAATGGTATGCTGACATCGCCCATTTTCTCACCTATGGGGAATGCCCCTCTCATTTAACTGCCAAAGAAAAGAGGACTGTTAAATTGAGGTCAGTGCAATATGTATTGTGGGAAAATGCCTTGTTCAAGCGTGGATTAGATGGGAGATTTTTGAAGTGTGTGGACAAGGAATAGCAGAGAAAGTTGCTCTCAGCTTTTCATGATCAGGCATGTGGAGGGCACTATTCATCAACGGTTACAGCTCATAAGATACTCCATGGAGGATACTACTGGCCTTCCTTGTTCAGAGATGCATCCAAGTGGGTTGATAAATGTGAGGCTTGTCAGACTTTTGTGGGAAGACCTAAATTGGCCTCTTTGCCTCTCAAGCCAGTTGTGATTGAGGAACCATTTCAACAGTGGGGTTTGGACTTCATTAGTACACTTAATCCTACTTCTAGTGCTGGTCACACTCATGTACTAACTGCCACAGACTACTTCACCAAATGGGTGGAAGCTATTCCAGTCAAGAGCACTACTTCTGAAGTGGTATGCAGCTTCATCAAAGAGAACATCTTGGTAAGGTATGGTGTACCTAACAAGATTGTAACAGATAATGCCTCAAATTTCTCTTCTGCTGAGATAATGGACTTCTGCTATGGGTATGGCATTTCTTTGGCTCACTCTTCAGATTACTACCCTCAGGGAAATGGGCAAGCTGAATCCACTAACAAAAATTTGGTGACTATTATAAGAAAATTAGTAAATGAGTCTCAACGAAACTGGCACAAGAAGCTCTATGATGCTCTTTGGGCAGACAGGATTACACCAAAGAGAGCTATTGGAACGTCTCCTTTTCAAGTGGTGTATGGAATTGAAGCTCAATTGCCAAAGACAGTGGAACTGCCAGCCTTGCACCTAATGAAGGCCATTGAGGATACTAGTTTCAGAGATGCTTTGGACAAGAGAATTATGTACCTGCACAAACTGAATGAGGACAGATTGAGGTTGTTGATCGATATCTATTCACCAAGTAGAAGGTAAAGGTCCTGTTTGACAAGAAAGCCGAGTTCGAGATTTCCAAGTTAGAGACACCGTCTTTGTTATGGGACAAAAGACATGAACCTCGTGGCAGCCATGGAAAGTTTGATTCCCTGTGGCTCGGACCCTTCAAGATCAGGCACTTTGCTGGTGAGAATTCTTTCTATCTTGATTACATGGATGGTTCTTCTCTACCACTTCCTTACAGTGGGCAGTATCTCAAGTTGTTCAAGTCCTAGGTGATTAGGAAGTCCCTTGTATATTCTGTACAGCGTTTTTGCTTGTCTTCCTTTTTGTTTTGGTGTGTTGTCCTCTGTATTGATCTACTTTTTGACTCCGTTGCCCAATGGATAAGGTACTGGTCTGCTTCCCCTGAGTTTGTCTAAGTTCTTGCCTTGCCTCATTCCTTGAATTCATGTCAAGTCATCCCCAAAAGGAGCCAGCTGTTGTACACTCAAAATTCCCCCTGCTCTGAAGAAGGTGAACTTTCAAAATTTCGAGTTTAAGTGTCTTTTCTGTCAAGCTGGTAGTAGGAGAAAAGTCATGAAATTGAAAAAATCTATGTTTTGGGTCATTTTGTATGTATTTCGGGCCTGTCGGACATTTTTGTCCCGCCTGTCCCAAGTTCAAAAGTGCACTCTGTTCCCCGATCGGCCGAAATCCCCGAAGTTGTTCCATTTTCGGGCCTGTCGGAACTTTTCATCCCAACTGTCCCAAGTTAAAAATGTGCTCTGTTCCTGATCGTAAAATCCCCGAAGTTGTTCCATTTTCGGGCCTGTCGGAACTTTTCGTCCCAACTGTCCCAAGTTCAAAAATGCGCTCTGTTCCCCGATCGGCCGAAATCCCCGAACCGCGTACTTCGCTCTTTCATGTTCCAAGTGTCCCAAACTTTCCGTGCGAGTTGTTCCATTTTCGCCCGAACCACCCGAGTCGCGTACTTCGGAACTTTTTGTCCCAAATGTCCCAAGTCAGATTGTGCAAACTGTTCCATTTTCGGCCGATTCACCCGAACCGCGTCCTTCGCGCGTTTTCATCCCAGATGTCCCAAAATGCATTTGTGCGTCTTCTCCTTGCTTCGCCCGAATCGGCCGAGCCGCGTGTTTCGCGCATTCGCGTCTCACATGTCCCAAACGAACCAAATGCCATCCATACTTAGTTTTTCCCGCTCTACCTGAATATGTTGTTTTTCAAACTAAATATGAATTTAAGTTGCGGCTCTGATACTATCAATCTGAAGACCAAATTCCAAGGACAGCGGGTAGAAGGATGAAGTTTTCAAGACACTGGTCATCTCTGTTTTCAAAGACATACGCTGTCATCTTTAGAATGAGACTTCTGAGACATAGCTGAGGCGTCAAAAGAATTTCAGGCAGTGGATTCTGAAGTCATTGTGTCCTCTCAAGTGACTCGCCACCGTCTTCTTCTCCTCATTCTTTTCTCTTCTTCCATTTCTTTTTCATTTTCTTTGTAATGGGTTGAGGTATCTTTGCGATAGGCGGTCTTTAACTATTCTTGGTTAAAGAAATAGTTACTGAAGAGTAACTGATTTGTAAGTTATATAATGACCTTCTTTACGCCATTCTAAAGGGGAAGAACTTGGCTTATTTTCTAAAAGTGTAAATAGATTATAAAGAAATAAATACATAAGGAATTTCCCATTCTTTGTCTATCTGATCTTTGTTATTCCTAAGCTTTCATTTATTTTCTTTGTGAAGATCATTTGTCTCAAGTTCGTTAGTCTTACCGATTGCATACTCTTCAACTTTGCAAGCCTGGTGATCTTGTATAACCAAGAAGGAACTTTGTGTCCTTGATTAATGAATCTGTGTTATGTTAAGAAACTTTGTGTTCTAGCAGATGTTATTTACAGAACTTTGTGTCTTTGAATTCCATCTTATTTATCCAATACAAATGATCTTGCTTCAATTCACTGTGACTTTCGCATACATAAAGAATTACTCTGATATCTATAATTCTGCATGTTGCCTTTCTGCTCTTTCCCGTACTCTTTTTCCTCAGTCCTTTTGTAATTGATGATCTTCATAGAAAACACTTTCGTGATATCCAAGTTTAACCAACAAATCATGCCTTGTACATTTGTAAATAAGTTCGTTTCTGAATAAGGGAACCTCTCCCATTAAAGAGGAGGGACTTCTTGTCCCCTGACTGTTGCTCTTCTTAAAAGTCCTATCGTGACACCAATGACATAAGTTACATTAAAGGAAAAGAGAATAGAGTGGCTAATGCTCTAAGTCGTAGGAAGCACATTTCTACTCTTATAACACTAAGAACTCAGTTTAAGGATGAAGTAAAAAGTGCTATGGAATCTGACTCTTACTTTCAGCAAGTAAAAATAGTGCTTGCTATAGATCCAAAAGATGAAAGGTATAAAGGTTTTCACTTTGATAATGAGGGAATATTATGATATGAAAACAAAGTATACATCCCTTTACCTAATGATTTGAGGAAGAAATTGATGATAGAGTTTCACAATTCACCTTTCTCTGGACACCCTGGCATTACAAAAATGTTTGCTGATATAAAACAACAATATTTCTGGAAAGGAATGAAAAAGGATGTTATAGATTTTGTGACTCATTGTCTGGAATGTCAACAAGTAAAAGTGGAACATATGCATCCAGCTTGGTTTATTGTATCCTCATAGCATACCATAGTACAAATGGCAGGTAATAAGCATGGATTTTGTACAAGGATTGCCTATGTCAAGAAATAAGCATGATATTATTTTGGTAGTAGTTGACAAACTAACAAAAGTAGCTCATTTTATTGCTGGAAATCTAAAGGATGATTCTCTTGTTTTGGCTAAAAGATTTGTACATGAAATATTTAGATTACATGGAGTACCTGAATTAATCATATCTAACGAGACCCTAAAATAACATCAAGGTTTTGGCAAATGCTTAACGCAACTCTAGGAACTAAATTGAATTTCAGTTCTGCGTATCATCTGAAAACAGATGGATAGACTGAAAGAGTAAATCAGGTTTTGGAGGATATGTTACGAATGTATTGTATGGATTAGTAGTATAAGTGGGAAGATTAAATTCCATTAGTTAAATTTTCATACAATAATACATGTCATGCTTCTCTTAAGATGTCACCTTTCGAAGCGCTTTACGGAAGGAAATACGAACCCCTATTAGTTGGGATAGCATTGAGGATAGAGAGGTAATTAAACTGAAATCCTTATGGAAATGGAACAACAATTTAAAATTATTCGTGAGTGCTTGAAAGAAGCAACAGATAGGTAAAAGAGTTATGCTAACTTTAAGTGGGTTGTGAAATTTGAACTTGGAGAAAAGGTTTTCTTTGGGTTAAACCAAAAAGAGTTCCATAACTTTTGGCAAGGCTACCAAGTTATCACCACGTTATGTGGGACCTTTTAAAATAGTTGAAGTAATCAATCCTGTAGCTTATTGTTTAGCATTACCACCTACTTTTTCACGAATGCATGATGTTTTCCATATTTCTTTGCTTAAGAAATACATTTTAGATTTATCACATGTGTTAAATTGGAATTCCTTGCAGGTCCAAGACCTAGGAATAATCATGGTTAAGCCCATTCAAGTGCTGGAAACTAATTGGTTGCATTTAAGAAATAGAGAAATAAGTCAATGTAAGATCTAGTGGGACCAGTTCAATAAGGAGAGTGCAACTTGGGAAAATCTAGAGGATATGAAAACTACTTTTCCATATCTATTTGAACATAATTAAATCATTGGTGATAAAAAAATTTACTATGAATTTATCCTTATGACCTTAAGTAAGCAAGTTTTGGGTAGATATTTACTTGATTTGAATAAAAGTTATTTAATACTTGATTTACGGAACTATAAGGTTTTGAAATATTTGACTTAGGATAACGAAATGAAGGAATTAACTATCCTTGATGTAAATTGTTAAAATATAAAATCATTGGGACGATGATTCTTTTTAGGAGGAAGCATGTAACACCCTTGAATGTTGTTATTTTCCTCCTTTACATTCAAGTGTTGATGTTTAATTTTCCTTATAAGGATATGTTCTTCTGATTATTGGAAATCATGCTTGATATGGATATGTCTTTTCTACTCTTAAGATCCTTTGATCGAATTGGAATGACTTCTAGGAATCCATTTTTCGTTCGTAGGTGATTTGCAATCTAGTTTAAGAGTTGTAAATTTATATATTTATCTGATTTGTCCTTGGATTAATTTTAGTGATCCAAGGAATGTTCTAAATCTGCTCTGTTGAATGAATGGTAAATTTGGCATTCCATGAGTTAAGGCACATGCTGGACTAAACTTTGTTGTTGCAAGTTCTTTGATTTCTGTGTGAACGTACTTCCATTTAGTAGGTTGTTTGGCTTGGGTCTTTGAAGATCGACTAAGATAGGTCATTATTGATAAATAGGCATGCAACCTGTACACAGCATAAGGGATACCCAAGACCCTATTGAGGATTGACTTATGAAATCCTAAGCTAGGTGAAATTATTTCCTACCTAAGCTATGTTACTTGATACAATTCTGTTTCTAACCTAAAACTTGGTACTAAAGAGTTAGAAGGGTTGTTAGGTATTAAAATTAGAACCTAACACTACAAGGTTATTTGGTGATCTAACCTAGTTTCTAAAAGCTATTGTATTTTTGATTACTTATCTATGTGGAGTTATCTAACCTAATTGATAAGGACTTATGTTGGGGGTTAGTGGTTAGTGTTATATCCTAAGGTATAAACTTTAATTCTACCTAAGATCTAACCTAATTCAGTAATCTATCCTAAGTTAATGGCATGAAGGGGAACCTAAGGGGTTGAAAGTATAGGGTGATGGTTTCTAAGGCATTAATGTTGTTGATAAGGATGAAAGGACATGTAGGACTACCAGCTTTGGCAGGGGTTAGTTGGTTTGGCAGAGGCTTAGGTGGTAGTATCACTAGAAATGGAAACACATGTTATTTTTGATTTGGACCTCGCCAGACATGGCAAGCGTGGAAAGGAATATTGGGTGGGAGATATGGAATTAATGCAATTAATGAACTTTGTTTCATGAGCTGAATTAATTTGGTAGGCATGCTAGTGGATTTTTGTTTGGTTGTTTCATTTTGCATGCTCTCGATTTTCTTTCTACATGCACTCTGGTTTTTCGAACCAGTAGTTTAAATTGTCTTTGCATGGCTATTTTTGAGGTTTCAAATCTATTTTTGTTTCATGGAGTGTATATGAAGCATTGTGGAAGAAGTATTTGGTTGTTTGATCTTTTGTGGAGAAGAGGAGAAGAAGCAAGCTTGGCTAAAGGTCTTCTTCAATTTTACAACAACACTATCAGGCATGATAGGCCCTAACTATTATAGTCTCTTGTTTTCCTCTAAGTGTTTTCATTAAAACAACTTTGCTTTGATGATTTTTGTGCATTTCATGCTTAATATGATGAATTGATTGATGGGTTTTATAATACTTGCATTCTGGGTTTTGAATCCATGATACATGTGGTTCTATTGACAACTTTTGTTGTACAAATGATTTATGCATGCAAAAACAAATTTGGTGACTCTATTTGTCTTCTTAGGTTATTATAAATTTTTGTTTGGTTCGACCACGTTTGTTGACAATGAAATACTAGCTGAGTTTTAAAAAGAACTCTAAGTTCTACCTGTATTGTTGAGATTATTGTTTGGAGAGATAGTTGTGTCTTGTGAACTCGAGCTGGTAAGGAACTCCAATCTTATTAATCTTGTATGCAAGTTTGAGCTTCAGTTGGAAACTTGTTTTTGTAGAGTGAATTGTAACAAAGATTCTTGGAGTGCTCTGTGAAGTGTGCATTTTGATCCATAGTTTAATGGACTATGGAAAAACCTGAATATGGTTTGGGTTTTGTATTTCTTCTTGTGAAAAACATTGACTATTATTGAAATTCACATGCACTGTGGATAAACCCGTATATGGCTTGTTATTTATGTATCTCACTTTGCGAAGCTTTGACTAATATATAATTTACATGCTTAGAAAAACCATATATGACTTTGTTTTGTATTTCAACTTGCAAAAACTTGGCCATTGTTGGAGCCCGCATCTAACTTGGAACCTGTGTTTGTATTTTGAATAAGTTAGGCTATTTTTCAAAGTTTCATACTGCATGGTGCTTGAGAATTCTTGTTCTTATGTTTGAGTTAAATGTTTTGGAGATTCTTTATGAACCTGAATTTTAAGTCATTTGGTCTAAGCTCTTCAAAGCATTTTACATCCCATTTGAGTTGGGAAATAGGGTTTGAAAGGATGTTAACTGAAAATGGAAGCATATCTTCTTACTCTGAACTGTATCTAAGTAATTTCCTTGTACGGTCTAGCATTACGGTGCTGGTGTATTATGAATTTGTGATTGTGATATTAAGATGCAAATCTGTACAATCAATTTGTTACTTGTTGTTTTTAATTGAAAAGGTAACCAAAACGATGTGTTGGTTCAGATATTATAGTCTTTGATTATTTTATTAACTATAGAGGGAACATGTTGTTACCCGAACTTGGTTACAAGCATTTAAATGATCTTGATTCCTTGTGGGAGCTTATGCTTTACATTGTGTTCGGATTTGTAATTCGAATCTGGGACAAGATCGTATTGAAACCCAATCTGTAGTTCTTGTAGTGATATACTGTTGAGATAGTTCTATTTTACCTAAACTGTTGGAATTTTTGAGTGTTCAACATCTACTCAGACTTCTTACCTCTTGTTGGGTCCAGTAAATGAATGTTAGGTCTTGAAAGTTTAATTGTGATTCAAATCCATTGCGGGATGTGTTTGAATTTCACTATTTTTTCATCGAGTTTGAAAAGAGAAAATTAATGTAAAGGATTGATGGAACTTCACTGTTAGATGGTAAAGTGTTCTAAGAAGGAAAAATGCTAGTGTGCTCTCTTTAGGCTGTTCTGGTCCAATAAAAGATTGTTAAGTCTTTGACAGAATACACTGTGAAACTTACTATCCTTGGACTGTGTATGAACTTCATTATTACAATGTTTCCGATGGAAGGTAGAATTCATGCATTATAATGTGAAGATTTAGAAGGGAAGATAGCATTTAGTTTTCTCTTTCCTTGGAGTTGATCTTGTTCTCTTTCTTTGGAACTATTGCAAGAGCTTAAACTATATGCATGAGAGGAGGTAAAACTATTTAATTAAGTTGTAAAGAAAAGATTAAATTGGGATCATATTCTGTTAGGTCTCCTTTTCTAGTGCAGTTGGGTTAAGTTCATTGGTTGAACCTCCTGATTTTTATTCTTATTGGAAAAGGAAATCAATGTTTATTAGTCTTGTATACTTTTCATTTGACTGAAATGAAGTAGAATGAGATTGAAGTTAGGTTGGCAAAAGAAATTGTAGCTTGTTGTTGACTGTTAATCCATCACTTCTTCTTGGATTTCTTTCATATGGATCTGTTTTGATGAATACCTTAAATTTGTAAATTTTAAAGTAGAGTTACTTTAAAGGAACAATTTAAATCATGATATACACTATTCTAGCTTTGATGATGGTTATGTACCTTGGTAAATGGAATTATTTCTTTTCATCCCTACTTGAAAGTGGGATGAAACATCCAAGAGGGAATTGTTGTGGCAAATTAGCAGCACCCCTGGATGCAAATCAGGTTTCTAAGTTGATGTTTCAGGCATCCAGTGTGATTGCACAACATTGAAACCTCTCTCTAAGTGTGGGACTTGTAAAATGAGAGAGGAATCTCTAGATTAGAGGCTGGTTCCTCAAACTCCTCTGATTAGATCTGTTATTTGCATAATTATAGAGGTTTGAATCCTAATCCTACTCTAAATTCCAAGGAGACAGAGATAGAAAGTGCAAAAATTGAAACTAAACTAATAGGTGATACACCAAAGGAGTGGTGAACACTTCTTGTTCATGCAAATTGACACAATTTCATAAAATGCAACATGAAACATCATACATAGGCTGATAAGATGCAATTAGAGGTCTGAAATGAAGTAAGACAATACAAACAAAGGACTGAAAATTGATCACAGAGTCTGCACTATCATTTTTCACTATCAAAATCCTTGCATTTGCAACATCAAAGAGGAAAAACCTGTTACAATCATGAAGAAGGTTTGATACTTGCAAAAATCACTTGTTGAATGTGAAAGAAGAAGCTTGCTATCCAAAAATATGTTCCACCTCAAAAAATGAGCCAAATCGCTTTTACAATGCATGGGTTGAGCCCGGAGAGAAAAACGTGGGAAAACATGGAAGGGATTCAAGCATTGACCAAAACACATTAAAAACAGCATGGGAATCCTTACAGACCCATCCCATGACATTTTTAGCCATCTTTGGGAGAGAATGCGAGCCATTCTTCATTAAAAACGGTGGTTGAAATGTCATTTCATCCATGACCACGTACTAGAGGTGTTTTTCAATTATCTCTCTCTAAACTCCATCAAAATTCAAAAATGACCCCAGAATATTGTAGATAATTTCTCTAGATTTCCATTGATATAAAGAACGTAAAAAGCGAGCTCTTGATCGAAAGATATGGCCATTTGAAGTTTTAGGGCAAAACAGGGCCAAATCAGGTTGGCAGGCAAAAATTCAAATTTTTGCACCTTTTTGGTCATTTGGAAAATTTTCCAAAATTTCCCCACACTCCACCACTCTAGGTGCCACGTGGCAGCATCTCATTGGCCGCGAGCCTTTCAGGGAAATTTTTCTCCAAAAAACTCCACCGAGCCATAACTTCAAAAATACATGGAGTTAGGAGGAAAACTTTACCTTTCTGGAAAGATGAGAAAGAGATCTATCCAATGGTGTCATTTCCAGAAGGTTTTGAGTGCCTAAAAAAATATTATGACTGAGGCACAAGAGAGGAAAAAATGAGAGGAGTTAGCCACAAAAAATGAGTAGGGGCACATTTTGGATAACAATTTTGGCGACTCAGAGGGGTCATCTGCCTGCTGGATGAAGTTACCAGTTTATGCAAGCAATCCATTGGGTATGGAGTCATTGAATTCTCTGTTTGATACCCCAACCGACTAGAACACCGAAATGAGGAAGATGGAATATCACCCGATGGAGCAAGGCCTGCAAACACATCTCC
The DNA here is from genome assembly GCA_018340775.1 of Taxus wallichiana var. yunnanensis. NCBI lineage: Eukaryota > Viridiplantae > Streptophyta > Pinopsida > Cupressales > Taxaceae > Taxus > Taxus wallichiana. The sequence goes on along the minus strand of CM031242.1, from coordinate 781,666,508 downwards.
AGGAACAACAAGCTTGTGCCAAAGCACTTAGGGAAAGAAAAACTAATCTACAGCAAAACAATGTGCACAAGCACTTGGAGGAATGAAAAACCTAAACTAATATGTATAGGGTGAAGCATTTCCTTCAGTAGCAATGCTTCAAATGGATTCCATTGACTGGAATCTGCAGTTCTTCGCCATCTAATGAAGACAACTAGAAAGCATTGTTGTCCTTACACTTTGTGACCATGTATGGGCCACTCCAAATGGCATCAAATTTTGAATGCCTTCCCGGTTTTGCTCTATCCGCATCCCATTTTAACACTAGATCTCCAACTTGGAAGGATCTGTTCTTGGCCTTTCTATCAAAGGTCTTCTTTATCAAAGCTTGATCCTTCTCCATTGCTTGGGATGCCTGATTTCTGATTTCTTAGAGCTCCATCAATTCTGCATATCTGACTTCCATGGGCTCAAACTCTAACAACTCCAATTGTTTCATGAGTTCCAATGTTGGCAACTCAAGTGATATGGGCAAAATTTCCTCTCTTCCATAAACAAGCTTGAATGGAGAGTTACCTGTAGATCTTTTAGGAGTTATCCTATCATCCCATAAGGATGATTTCAATTTGGTATGCCAAGACCTCTGATTCTCATCAAGAGTCCTCCTAATGATCCTTAACAAGTTCTTGTTTGTAGATTCAGCCTGGCCATTACCCTGGGGGTAATATTTTGATGAAGTACTTAGGTAGATCCTGTTCTTAACAGCCCATTCAGTCACCTTGGATCCAATGAATGTCAATGCATTGTATGATATTATTGTAGCTGGTATGCCAAATTTGGTCACTATTCCCTCATAGAATTCTAGGATGCTAGATTCATTTGCTTCCTTGAGTGCTACTACTTCAGTCCATTTGGTGAAGTAATATGTGGCTATTAAAATCCACTTGTGCCCTTGGCTTGAATTGGGATTAATAACTCCAATGAAGTCTAAACCCCATTACATGAATGGCTGGTCAACTGAAATTAGATGCAATGGGAGGGCAGCTAGCCTCTCTTTACCTGTGAATAATGCACAATTCTTGCACCTTTTGATCCATGCAAAGCAATCACTGAAAATCTTGGGCCAATAATAACCAGCCTTCATGATTTTTAGAGTTGTCACTCTTGGTGCAAAATGACCACCAGCTGGTCCACCATGGAACTCTTCCAACACCCTATGAATCTAATTTGTGCTAATGCATCTCAGCAGCACTCCATTCACATCTTTCTTGAACAAAACACCGTCTACTATGGCATATGGGACATCCTGCAATCTGAAGTGTCTTCTTTGGGTTTTGTTCATCTCTGGAGGGCATAGGCCTATGCTTAGGAAGTGCATTATACCTTGGGTCCAGCAAGGAGTGGGGACAGAATTATCCTCTTCTTGAGTGCTTCCTTGCTCATGGTTGTCTTGCAATGCCAAAACAACCTCCTTCTCGTTGCATGATTCCTCTTGTTTGCTCAAGATCAGCTGCTCACACAATCCTTTTCCTCTTACCAACTTGGTGAATTTGATCTCAATGTCATACTCCATGACACGAGTAATCCAACCTGCCCTTTTTTCATTCAAGTCTTTGTTGAGGAGGAATTCTTTAACCCCCGCATGAGAAACCAGCAATTGGACCTTATTGTTTGAAACTAGATGCTTGAATTTCTTCAAGCTCCTGATTACTGCAAGAACATGCTTCTCAATGAAAGAATATCTCACCTCATAGTCCTCCAGATTTGGCTAAAGAAAGCAATTGGCTGCTCATCATTGTCTTTATTCTGCTGTACCAAAATTGTAGAAATAGTATCATCACCTCCAAACGCATAGAGGATGAAATCCTTGGAGAAATCTGGGTTGATGAGAGTTGGGGCTTGAGAGATGGCTTCTTTGATTGCTTCAAAACTTTCCTTTCCTTCTGTTGTCCATTTGAAAGCCATGCTTTTCTTTAGCATCTTGGTGATAGGTTTGACAAGGGCTGCAAAATTTGGGACAAACCTCCAAACAAAATTTATTCTCCCCAAGAAACTCTGAAGTGCCTTCTTGTGGCTTGGAAATGGTAGTGCTTTTATGGCTTCAACTCTCTCTAGATCAATTGCTAATCCTTCTTTGGAGACAATATGGCCAAGGAGCTTTCCTTCATGTGCTAGGAAGATACACTTCTTAGGATTCAAAGACACTCCAAATCTCCTACACCTTTGGAAGACTTGTCTCAAATGAGAGAGGTGGTCTACTGCATTCTTTGAAAAAACAGTGATATCATCAAGATATATCAGCACCATGTTGTTAATCAAACCTTTGAACACCATGTCCATTGCTCTTTAGAAGGTAGCTCCAGCGTTGGACAACCCAAATGGCATTTTCCTGTATGCATAAGTTCCCCATTTGGTTGTGAAGGCTGTCTTGAACTGATATTCTTCCTTCACCATAATATAATTGTACCCTGAGTAGCCATCAAGCAATGAAAACCTTTTGGAGCCAGCAACAACTTGTAAAATTTGCTCCATAGAAGAAAGTGGGTAATGGTCCTCGAGAGATGCTCTATTCAAATCTCTGAAATCAACGCATAATCTGATCTCTCCACTCTTCTTTCTGACTAGAACTAAGTTGGAAACCCAACTAGAATGCTTGATTGGGAATATGATTCTTGACTCAATCAACTTGTTCAATTCCTTCCTCATGAGAGGTTCCATGTGTGGATTGACTGGCCTTTGTTTCGCCTGATGGGCTTAGTATTTGGATCCAACTCAATGGTGTGCTGAGATGACTTGGGATTGAAACCTTTCAAATCTTCATAGCTCCAAGAAAACACATCAGGGAACTCTTGACACAGCTGTATGAACTCATACCTTTCTTGTTCAGTTGTCATCTTTCCTATTTGTAATGTTTTGTTCTCTTCCACCAAGATGGATACTGAATCTTCTCTCTTGACTTTGAATGTTTGCTTTCTCTTTCCCTAAACTGATCATTGGGATAGAAAATGGAATCCAAAGTGATAAGTCCCTTAGGTAGCTTGTTAGTTCTCAGCCGTACCACTTGGTCACCATAATGCTGTTCCAATTTTTCCCCGATTTTTAGCTAAGAACTCACTTCTTCTTGTAAGAAATGGATGATTTGCTTTGGTCATTCTCAAACACTTGCTAACTTACATTGTTATCGCACTTTGAAGGCCTCGAATCACATGGATGTTTGGCTGTACCTTGTCCTTTTGAATGCTCTCCACAACGTCAAAGGCTGCCCCAACTGCTGCAAGCCTATCAGCAGCTTGGTTCTCTTTCCTAGGAATGGATTTGATGTCAAAACCCTCAAAATATTCAATGAGGTCCCACACCCTGTTCTTTTAGCACTTGAGTAGATCATTCTTGATAGCATGCTACCCCTTGACTTGGTTGACAATCAACTCACTGTCACCAAATACTTGCAAGTTCTTTATTCCTCTCTTTATTGCCCAATGCATCCCTTGCACCAAGGCTTCATATTCAAGCAGTGCTATTGGAGCATGCAAACTGAAATCTAAAAGCTGAATAGTACTTAACTCCTTGAGGTGAAATAAGCATAGCTCCATCTCCCGCACCTTGTCTACTACTTGATCCATCAAAAATAGCTGCCATACCTCATTGTCATCTTTGTGGTTTGGCTTGGTGATGCTAGGAATGGGCTGATATTCTTGATGTATGCAATAGATCCCTAGCTCGATTCTTCTACTTCTTGATAAGGATCAAAAGCATGAACCTTGTTTTCCCATTCATCAAGAGTTAGATCCAAGATGCTTCCAACCTTGGTGTCGACTTCATCGAGTGCTTGGGTGATCTTCTTGATCAAATGTCTAACGGTTGGCATTGATTTGACTTGGAGTGTAGGGCTCAATGTGAAATTTTGTAATAGGTTCGGACCTGATTGCGGCTTTGGTTCCATATCTTGTTCAACAACATGTGTGACCAATCGGTAAGAGACAAGAAACCTCCAATCTTAGCTGTGAAATCCCTTGACAAACATAGGGCAAAGAGTGGTGGAAGGTCTATTACTGGGACATCTTGAAAAACAACCACATTGGGACAGGCATGCAAAGTAAGACTCAAGTTTTTAATCACTCCAACTGTTGTTACTATTGTCCCATCTAATTGTACTACCCCTTTGGATATGGTTTCATACTGAATTCCCAACTGATCAGCTATTTTCTTGGGCATTACTGAACTACTTGCCCCGGAATCAATCATACAATTATGTACTAATTGGTTCCGAATGATCAATGAAACATAGAATGGAGGGGGCTTCAACATCTTACCTTGCTATCCTCTATGATTCCCCTCAGGCTAGGCAGCATTTGTGAGCACCTTCTCTTGCATTTGGACTTGCTGATTTGAAGTTGACCAGTCCTTCATGGCAGCTTGTAGGAAATCTCTTTGGCTTGGGATAGATAGTGATTCCCACATTGATATGTTTACATTTGTCTTCTTCATCTGATCAATGATACTAAATGGTGATGAAGGATCTCTTTGCTATCCCTTGGTTTGCATATTCATCCCTTGTATATAGGAAGTAACAACTAGCATTTGAGTTGGCCTAGGAACTGTTTTAGGCGATCCTTGTGTGTGCTTGGGATTGAATTTTGCTTGCCAATAGTTTGTGGAGTGACAAGGTCGTGAATTACTTGGGGCCAATGGTTGTTCTTCACCAAAATTCTTTCTTTTTGACCTTGTGTTGGCTGCAACACCTTAAGAGATGTTTGATTTATGCCACAAAAATCCTCTACCCGCCGCTCACAAGTGTGGTGTCATTTGGAGCTGATTGCTGCTAGAATGTTTCTTGTTGTTGGTTGTTTCCTTGACTTGCCCTCACCCTCCACACTAGTAGTTGTCACCATTAATGCTTGATTCAAGGCACCGTTGAAGCACATAGATTGGTTCGAGGTTCATTGCATGGAAAACACCAATCATACTCTTGAGCTATATTGTTTTGTACTGGAACTAATGCTTTAGATGCAGATGTAGCATTGGGATTATAGGGCTAAAATGGTCTGGCTGGCAGGGGCCTTGCTTGATTTAGATTTGCAACTAGATTGGGTGGTCTTTGGGGTTGATATTGCTACTGTTAGGCTAAGCTTGGGGCTGGAAAGAAGGTCTAAAACCTTGAGCTTACTTGCTCTCTGAGAGTAACCAGCTCATTGCCTAGATTTTGCAATTGCTTCATGACTTCTTGAAGTTCATTTGAGGCACTAGAAGATGAAGTAGAAGCTTCATTTGAATTTTAATTTCTAGGAGTGGGGATAGGAGATAAATTAGGTGTTTGATTAGTATTTGGGCTCTCTAAACTTGGAAACAATGGCATTGAGGTCTAGGGGCCAACTTGCCACAATCAAACAATTTTTAGCCCTAATGGCAATGTTATAAGCCATAGGGATAGTTATGCCTCCCATGGACTGAATCAACATAGAAATATCAAAATTTATCACTTTGAGATAGTAAAGAAAAGCACCTTCTCATTGGCAGTCTGATCGCCACTAGAATTCTCACCCAAGTCCTTTGAAATCTGAAATTAAAATCAATCACCGCTCATTGGGAGCTCTTTTGATAGTTGTCACTGCTCCAAAAGGGACAAGTTGTCTCCCTTTTCCCCAACCTCCGCTCATGGAGGGCTATACATAGCTGATTCTAATTTTAAATAGAACCCGAGGCAAGACTCTGAGCCATTGCAAATCTTTCCCTTTGAATGAAGATGCGGTAGTTTGACAAAGACTTGCATCTCATTGATCTCATGGATTGCACAAATGTTAGCAATATCCTTAACATGATCACCAGGTGAGGTCTGATTTTCTCCGGTGAAGTATGGAATGTTCTTCAATGCAGAATCGGGATTGGATTTTGTGCATTGAGAGCAAGTGGATCACTGCCAAAGTGAAATTGACATAGGGTTTGTTTTGTGCCATTCTAATTGGTCTTAGAACCCTTGTTGATCAATGAAAGGCCTACTGTGGAGGAGTTGAGAGAGTTTTGTTTGGTGGAGATGGAGACCTTTGGATTATCCCCCACTTTACCTTATTCTTGGAGATAACTACAGATATTCCAACATACCTCTTCCTCTCCAGAATTCTCTTGACCTTATGTTGATTCTTCTCATGATTTTTCAGGTCTGCACTACCAAAACCGGTTGATTCTTCTCCTTGGAGTCGCCGATGTGCAATTTATAGCTCTTTTAAGCAAGAAGATTTCAGCAGATGCACATCAAATTTGCTGCAATGAAAATGAGACCTCTAAAGTCCCACCAGGCATGCCAAAACTGTTGTGGCAAATCAGCAACACCCCTGGATGCAAATCAGGTTTCTAAGTTGATGTTTTAGGCATCCAGTGTGATTGCACAACATTAAAACCTCTCTCCAAGTGTGGGACTTGTAAAATGAGAGAGGAATCTCTAGATTAGAGGCTGGTTCCTCAAAATCCTCTGATCAGATCTATTATTTGCATAATTGCAGAGGTTTGAATCCTAATCCTACTCTAAATTCCAAGGAGACAGAGATAGAAAGCGTAAAAATTGAAACTAAACTAATAGGTGATACACTAAAGGAGTGGTGAACACTTCTTGTTCATGTAAATTGACACAATTTCATAAAATGCAACATGAAACATCATACACAGGCTGATAAGATGTAATTAGAGGTCTAAAATGAAGCAAGACAATACAAACAAAGGACTGAAAATTGATCACAGAGTCTGCACTATCATTTTTTACTGTCAAAATCCTTGCATTTGCAACATCAAAGAGGAAAAAACCTATTACAATCATGAAGAAGGTCTGATACTTGCAAAAATCACTTGTTGAAGGTGAAAGAAGAAGCTTTCTATCCAAAAAAAATGTTCCACCTCAAAAAATGAGCCAAATTTGGCTTTTACAATGCATGGGTCGGGCCCAGAGAGAGAAAAATGTGGGAAAATGTGGAAGGGATTCAACCATTGACCAAAACACATTCAAAACAGCATGGGCATCCTTACTGCACTCCATCCCCTAACAATTTTAGCCATGCTGGGAGAGAATACGAGCCATTCTTCATTAAAAAGGTGGTTGAAACGTCATTTCGTCCACATGACCACGTGCTGAGGCATTTTTGATTCTCTCTTTCCAAACTCCATCAAAATGCAAAAATGACCCTGAATATTTTATATAATTTCACGAGCTTTCCATTGATATAAAGAACGCAAAAAACCGAGCTCTGGATCGAAAGATATGGCCATTTGAAGTTTTAGGGCAAAACAGGGCCAAATCGGGTTGGCGGGCAAAAATTCAAATTTTTGCACCTTTTTGGTCATTTGGAAAATTTTAAAAAAATTTCCACACTCTACCACTCTAGGTGCCACGTGGTGGCATCTCATTGGCCACGGGCCTTTCAGGGAAATTTTTTCCAAAAAACTCCGCCGAGCCATAACTTCAAAAATACATGGAGTTAGGAGGAAAACTTTACCTTTCTAGAAAGCTGAGAAAGAGCTCTATCCAATGGTGTCATTTCCAGAAGGTTTTGAGTGCCTGAAAATAAAAATATTATGACTGAGGAACAAGAGAGGAAAAAATGAGAGGAGTTAGCCACAAAAAATGAGCAGGGGCACATTTTGGATAACAGAATATGTTGTAAACACTTCAGTATCTTATAGTAAAGATATGAGTTGTATTATATTTGGTAGATTGGAAAAATGATATGTTATGTATTGTTGTTTGGTAAACATAATTTCTAAAATCAAATATACTTTAATTTATAGGACAAGTATTATAGATTATATTTTGTTCTTCTTTTTGTTAAACCTGTTTGGTATTGCTCTTCTTTTTATTGATATTACTTATTCTTAGGGAGTATGAATTACTTGTTGTTCATTAAAGCAGGGTTGTTTTTATTGGAACAATTAGTGGAATGCACATCATTTTAAGGATTAGTGCTTATCATGTTCGATTCCTATTGAACCGACCCATGCCAACAATTTTTACAAATGAACTTTATAAGTGATAAAATAAGGTGAAAACTTATATGATGCATTGGCTGATCTAAGTTGATTCTTGAGAAGAATTCTGATCTGTTCTTAAGTTGTATTGAAAAAAAAAGAGTTATTCTTTTTTTTGAATGAAAGTTTCTATCCCGCAAAGATGTCCGAAATGCATAAGTTGTAAATGTATAAGTTTTGAAAAGGAAATGTAGAATGAGAATTTACTTGCATGGATTATGTAAATTATCTTGTACTTTTACAAAAGAAATGGAATCCTATTCAATTGATGTTCATCATGCTAATTATATGTTTCAATGAGTGTTCTTGGATAAGTAGGAAAATGGGAATTAGAGTATTTTCCCTAAACGTGAAGCAACTAAATAAGTTGTAGATAATCAATTTTCTTATCTAAACAATTCATATTATTAAGTTAACGTGTGATAACTTACAATGAAAACTATGAAATTGTAAAGGACATAAAAGGTGTGTTAAACCCTAGAACTTAATCATGAAGAGGAAGACTTTTCCTCTCTTATTAATAAGTAAGCAAAAAGGGAGATATGAATACAATCATTAGACTTCATTTAATAAAGTCTACTAAGTTACAACCTCGGTGGTTGTTACACTTGCTTGAATAGTTAAATCACATTGAATGAAAATTAAGAGGTCGATGTCCTTAATTCTTGGTGGTTTTTTTTTCATCCAACGTGAGCGAACATTGAAAGCAATCTTAATATAAGGAAGTTCTCAAGGGTTAATGTAACTCAATTGGAAAAGAACTTAGGAGAGTTGGATTAGAGTCTGGATAGGGTTGCTAAAATCCTCCCTTAGGAATATAAATTAATTTAACTTTAATAACCTCTTAAGGGTATGTATATCTCGACGAGGGTGTTCGGTAGATGTTTGGCACATGCCAATCAAGCAGGTTGTACCTTTGAGAAGATTAGGATCTTCTCAAGGATACAAAACTGCAGTAGACATGTGGCAACACCCTTCTGCATTAATCATCTAGATCTACACACTTTTGGAGATGAACTTAGTTTCTCTCTAGGACTAAGTAGTAGCGTAGTTGTGATATGAAGTAGCCCTCTAGGACTCAGGGTATCTTAGTACACAGTGCTTGAATTAGGTCGACCCAATATTCCAATCTATCCTAAGTCTTAGTGAGCCCCTTCCTATCATAAGCTACGATGTTAACCAGAACTTGGGATAAACCTTGGGCAAGAGGACTAATGGAAGTTAGTAAAGGACATTCTAGTTAACAATAGAGTGAGGTTGAAGGATGTATTCCATATTGATGAGTATGCCGTCAAGGAATAAGTAATACAAATAGTATGTTAAAAATCTTTGGCCAAAGTATCGCAAGCTACTGGTTGCGTTGTCCTATGTCACCTAGTCTAAGGATCATGATGCAGATGAATATTGGTAACAACTATTCAGTTAGGTTCCTTGGACAAATCACTCAATACCCAAAACAGGGTAAGAGAACCAAGTATATGTAGTATACAGAAAAGTATTCAATACATAGTGTTAAACATGAATAGATCGGTAGTTTACTGAGTTATTACAGCTGCATATGGTTATTTGTTATAAGAATGGTTGTTTTGGAATGTGTGTTCTAAATTACGTATTTAGAACAAAGAACATTACTCAAAAAGAAAAATTCCCTTGTTTGTAAATTCTTAAAATGGGAATGTTACACGATGATGATACACCTTCAATTAACGACATTCAATGTCAAGATGATGAGTCCATCCCCACCTACCTTAATGCAGAGGACTCTTATATTCACCGGTCATTACCCTCCGAGATGTAAACCATATTAAATGAATCAACCATCGAAATCAACATTAATACCCAAGATGACCCACATATTCTAAAGATCAGCCAATCCTTAGATGCTACCGAATAGGAAGCCTTCACCTCTTTCCTTCGTAACCATAAAGCAACTCATTTTCTTGGTCCTATTCCAATATGCCCTAGATCGACCCAAAATCGTGGTTCACAATATCGTAGCCATTCTTGATGCCAAACCCATCAAACAAAAGCTATGGAAAATGCATCCTTGCATTGCCCTTCTAGTCAAAGAAGAGTTTCAGCACCTTCTCTCGGTTTCCTTTGTTCTACCCATTGATTATCCCCAATGTATTTCTAACATCGTTCCTGTCACAAAAGCTATAGGGGAATCCACATTTGCACAGATTTTTGTGGCCTCAACCTCTCCCCGTCCCAAGACAATTTCCCACTACCAGGAATTGACCAACTAGTTGATCTCACCGTTGGCCATGAAATGTTATCGCTCATGGATGGTTTCTCAGGCTACAATAAAATATTACTAGCTCCCAAGGATCAACACAAGAATGCTTTCATCACCCTTTGGGGAATTTATGCTATCGAGTCATGCCCTTTGGCCTAAAAAATGTTAGTGCTACATATCAGCGAGCCATGAATTACATCTTCCATGACATCATGCATTGCATATTGGAGGATTACGTAGATGATTTGCTTGCCAAATCCAAGCATTGAACCAAACACTTTCCCATTCTTAAAGTCATCTTTGACCGCCTCATCAAATATTGTGTTCGTCTTCAACCGAAAAAGTGTGGCTTTACGGTACTTTTTGGGAAACTCCTAGGTTTCATCATTTCTTTGTGTGGAAAAGAAGTTGACCCTACTAAAGTTAAGGTTGTAACACCCTTGACTGTTGTTATTTTCCTCCTTTACATTCAAGTGTTGATATGTGATTTTCCTTATAAGGATATGTTCTTTTGATTTTTGGAAATCATGCTTGATATGGATAAGTATTTTCTGCTCTTAAGCTCCTTTGATCAAATTGGTATGACTTCTTTGAATTCATTTTTCACTTCTAAGGTTGTTTGCAATTTGGTTTAAGAGTTGTAAACTTGTCTTATATCCGACTCATCCTTGGATCAATTTCAGTGATCCAAGGAATGTTTTAAAACTATTTTGTTGAAGTGAATGGTAAAATCGACATTCCATGAGTTAAGCTACATGCTGGACTAAACTTTTTTGTTGCAAGTTCTTTGACTTCTATGTGAATGCACTTCCATTCAGTAGGTTGTATGACTTGGGCCCTTAAATATCAACCATGATAGGTCATTACTGATAACAATGGAAATGAAGCTAGTTCACAGCACAGAGAAAGGTATCTAAGATCCTATTGAGGATTGACTTCTGGAACCCTAAGCTAGGTGAAAGTATTCCTACCTAATATATGTTACTTGATATAATTTTATTGCTAACCTAAACTTTATACTAAAGGTTAGAGGTTAGTGGTTAGTGTTACATCCTAAGGTACTAATGTAAATCCTACCTAAGATCTAACCTAAGCAATCTAACCTATCCTAAACTAATGGATGTGAATTGGAACTAAAAGGGGGTCACATGTACATTGGCGATGGTTTCTAAACATTTAAGAAGATAAGGTTTTTAAATTCCTACGGACTGCCGACTTTGGCAGGGGCTAGTTTGGTTGGCAGAGGCCTAGGTGGTAGTATCACTAGAAATGGAAATTCATGTTTTATTTGATTTGGAACTCACCAGTTTGGTAGGTGGTGGCAAGGAAGATTGGGTGGGAGATCAGGAAATTAATGCAATTAATTGTCTTGTTTGACGAGCCCGAACCACTTTGGTAGGCATGCCAATGGATTTTTGGTTGAGCTATTTCATTTGCATGCTTTCCAATTTTTGTTCTACTTGCACTCTAGTTTTTCGAACCAGTAGTTAAACTATATTGCATGGCTATTTTGGAGGTTTCAAATCTATTTTTTTTTCATGGAGAGTATATGAGGCAATGTGGAGGAAGTATTTTGTTGTTTTGGTCTTTCATGGAGAAGAAGGGAAGAAGCGAGCTCAGCTAGAAGTCTTCTTCGATTTTTAGCAACACTATTAGGCATGATAGGCCCTAACTATTAAAATCTCTTGCTTTCTTCTAAGTGTTTTCATTAAAAAAAAATTCTCTATTGAGTTCTATGCATTCATGCTTAGCTGGTAAATTGATAGATGGGTTTGTAAGAAAAACTTGTATTTTGTGTTTTTGGAATCTGTGTGTTCATGATTCTATGGAAAGTTTTCTTTGCACTATCTTTTCATAAAGGAACCACAAATACTTAAACAAAAATGGTAACACTGTTTGCTTCTTCAGTGGTTTGAAATGTTTGTTGGGTGAACTAGTTATGTCTTGTGAATTCAAACTATTCAGAACTTCAGCCTTATTAAACTCATATGCAATTGCAAGATTCAGTTGGGAAACTTGTTTAGTAAAGTGGATCAGAACTAAGATTCTCGTGGTTTTTTTAGCGTGTGTTTTGATCCATAGTTAAATGGACTATGAATATAACCGTATATGATCTGGGGATTGTATTCTTCTTGAGAAAATCATTGACTATTAACAAGTTTCACATGCACTTTAGATAAACTTGTATATGTCTTGTTGTTTTGTATTTTACCTTGTGGAACTTTGACGGTAGCAAAGTTTGCATGCATGGATAAACCATATATAGTTGGTTTTTGTGTTTCTCCTTATGAAAACATGGTCTGTTATGGAAACTTGCATGCACATGAAAATCAATATAGGGTTTAGTTTGTATTTTATTCCATGAACTTGATTGATTTTGGAACTTGTGTTTGTTATTATTTTGGATAACTTGTTATAACTCAAGTCACTCTGGCATGGTGCTTATGGAATCTTGTTCTTTTGACCACGTTAATGGTATTTGGAGATTATTTATGAACCCGACCTGTGAGTCATCCTTTCTGAGCTTTGTCTAAGCATCTTACATTCCATTTTGTTTGGAAATAAGGTTGATAGGATGTTAATGAAAAATGGAAGCATTTATTCTTATTTCGAACTATATGCAAAAATATCACTGCTCTCGGTCTAGTCTTAGGATGTTGGCATATTATGTAATTGTGGTTGTGATATTGATATCCTTCACTGTACACATTGTTTAATACTAGGTGTTCTTAATGGAAGTAGAAACCTGAACATTGTGTTGGTTCAAGTATTATGGTCTTTTGATTATTTAGTAACTATTAAGGGAACATGTTGATACCCTAACTTGGTTACATGTATTTGAATGGTATTGATCCTTCAATGACGTTTATGCTTGGAATTACACCCATAATTGTAAATGAGTCCTATACTGTACATATTATTCTTTTGTTGTTTGATATTGTCTTTTGTTGGAAACCCAATTTATAGTTCTCAAGTAGTGATGCGTTGGCATACCGTTAAGATGGTTCTACTTTCTTTGAACTATTGGGAAATCTTAAGTGTTAGCAATTACTCAGATTCTTACCTCTTGTTGGGTCTAATAAGGGTATGTTATGTCTTGGAAGATTGATTGCGATCTAAACTTGTTTCGAATGTGTCGAACTACACTGTTGATTTTATAGGGTTCTATAAATAGGAAATGTTAGCATGATTTCTTATTATTTGTGGCTTTTTTGAACCATGGGAGAATTTTAGTCCTTTAAAGAAATATTTTGTGAAGCTTACTTTTCGTGGACTTTTTATGAGCTTTATTGTTATATTATTTGTAACGGAAAGTAGAAATTTATGCATTAGAATGGGATGGTTTAGAAAGGAAGAAAGTACATTGATTAGAACCTCCTGATTCCTATTCTTATTGAAAAGGGAAAACAACGTTTATTAAACTTGTATAATTTTCATTTGATGAAGTAAAGTGGAATGAGATTAAAGTTAGATTGGCAAAATGAAATTGTAACTTGTAGACGACTATCAATCCATCACTTCTCCTTGGATTTCTTTCATTTGGATCTTTTGATAAATACATTATATTGTTATATTTTAAAGTAGAATTACTTTAAAGGAATAGTTTAAATCATGGCATACACTCGGTTTCAGCCTTGCTGATGATTATGTACTTTGGAAATGGAATACTTTCTTTTCTTCTTTACTTGAAAGTTAGGGGAAATATCCAAAAGGGAATATGTTGTAAACACTTTTGTATCTTATAGTAAAGATATGTGTTGTATTTTATTTGGTAAAATTGGAAACAATGATATAATATGCTTTTGTTATTGGTAAAGTTATTGATGGAATCAATTATACTTTACTTTATAGGACATGTATTATATTTTATATCCTGTTCCTCTTTATGTTAAAATTTGTTTTGTACTTGCTCTTCTTTTTATTGCTCTTCTTTTTATTGGTATTACTTACGCTTGGGAGTATGAATTACTTGTTGTTCATTAAATTAGGGTTGTTTTATTGAAACAAATAGTGGAATGCACTTTGTTTTAAGGATTAGTGCTTATCATGCTCATTTCATTGAAATGACTGATGCTAGCAATTTTTTACAAATGGACTTCGTAAGTGATAAGAGAAGGAAAAACTTATATGATGCATTGGCTAATCTATGTTGATTCTTGAGAAGAATTCTGATTTGTTCTTAAGTTGTATTGAAAAAGAAAAGCTACATTCTTTTAAATAAAGGTTGTTTTCATATAGTATGCCTAAAATACATAAGTTGTAAATGTATAAGTTTGTAAATGAATTGAAAGATGAGAATTTACTTGCATAGATTGAGTAAATTATCTTGTTTGGAGGATACTCTTCTTATTATCTATATGTTTGGATGTGTGTTCTTGATGGGTATTATAAAAAGGAATTTAGATAAATTTCCTAAGTAAGTTGCAGATTAAATAAGTGGCAGAATACAACATTCTCACCTAAGTAATTCATTATATCATGTGATGTGAAATAAAACTATAATAAAAATTATGGTAATTATAAAGGGCATTATAGGGCGTGCTAAGCCCTAGAATGTAACTATGAAGAGGAAGACCCTTCCTCTCTAGTAATGATCTAAATAAAATAGGAAGATATGATTGTTAATCATTAAGAATTAATTATAATAAGTCTGATATGTTTCAGCCTTGTAGGCTATTACACTTCCTTAATTGGTTAAGTTATTTAGAATAAAGGAACATAAGTTGTTTCTCTTTTTTTGGATAACGGGTTGTTAGGTCAAAACTAACAAATTTGGAAGCAATCTTAAGTTAATTAAAGTTCTTAAGATTATATGAATCTGAATGTAAAAAGAACTTAAAGAGTGTTGGACTCGAGGTTTGATGGGCTGCTGAAATATATCATCTAATAACCTAAATTTAACTTAAAGTATGTAAACTCTTGGAGGTATGTACATCTTTACGAGGTTGTTCCATAGGATGTTGACACATGTCAACTACAAGGTTGTACCTTTGAGAATATTAGGATCTTCTCAAGGATACAACAAAGGCATAAAGCTTAACATGTGGTAACACCCTTCTACCTTGATCATCAAGATCTACACACCTTTGAACTTGATCAAGATTTCCCTCCAGATCGGTTAGTATCATAGTCGGATATGAAGTATCCCTCTAGGACTCGTGGTAGCTTTGGAACATGGGGTTAACCTAGGTTGACCCAAGATGCCAATTACCCCAAGTCTCCTGTGGAGCCACATTATATCATGACCTATGTGTTAACTCTAGACTAGGGTTAAACCTCGAGCGAGGGGACTGACAAAAGTCAATGTAAGACATTCTAGATAACAATGGATTAGGGTGAAGGATGTATTCCAATTGATGAGTATGTCACTAAGGAATAAGTAATATGAACATTATGTTAGAAATCTTTGGCCAAAGTATCGTAAGCTACCGATTATGTTGTCCTATGTCTTCTAATCTAAGGATCGTGATGCTTGATGAATATTGGTAACAAATATTTAGTTAGGTTCCTCAAGGATAGATCACTTAAAACCTAGAATAGGTAAGAGAACCAAGAATATGAATTATTTAGTAGAATACTTAAAAATCAATGTTACATATGAATAGATCATTAGTTCACCCAGTCATGGAATGAATAGATCATTGCTTCACCGAGTCATTACAAAATTGCATATGGTTATTTGTTTTAAGAATGATTGTTATAAATGTGTGTTCTAAATTATGTATTTAGAACAGAGAACATTAATCATGAAAAAAATTCCTTGTTTCTAAAGTCTTAAAATGGGAATGTTACATCTTGGTATCGAGTCAAGGTTATAGCTCTTGGACCTATCAGGTCCATAATCTGATAAAAACTTGAATTTTCTTGTAACAAAAAAATGGTTAGACAAGAGGAAATGTTGCGAATAATGCTTATCCACCTGAGGAAGGAGTAGTAATAGTCCAAAAAATTGATGAGATCCTTGCTGCCCCTATTGACACAAGAGATCGTTTGACTGTGCTCAAGCAATAAGTGATGGGTAATGAGGAGGAAGAAGAAGCTTGTAATAACAATCAGCCACCTCCTGAGGAAAACCCCAATGTGGGTGTTGATAATAACAATGTTAATGTGCCTACCAACCAGAAAAACAAAAAGGCTAGGTTGGCTGCTGAACTCACTAATGATATAAAAAGGATAAGTCCACCTAAGTTTGATGGCACCACATTAGGTGATGGAGATGAGAATTGGCTCAATGAGATGGAGAAGTACTTTGCAATAAGGAACTTCTCCGAAGAGACCAAAGCTATTTGGGGAGCATATCAACTTTCCCATGAAGCATCTTCATGGTGGGACAACCGAAGGATGAACTAAACATTGATGAAACTAACATCACTGGGATCAATTTAAAGGTTATTTTAGGCAACGATGGCTGCCACAACTTTATTATGATCAGAAAATGACTGAATTTTAGAACTTAGCTCAAGGGAAGTTAACTATAACTGAGTATTGGGAATGGTTTACAAAACTACTCAAGTATGTACCTCAGTATCAAACTGATGAGAAGTTCAGGATATGAAAATTCATCATGGGGTTGAATCCCATCATTGGGGGAGAGGTTGATGTTCACATCCCAACCACTATGGAAGGGGTTGTTGAAAATCCATAAGGTAGAAACAGAAGTTAAAGGCTATTTCTTCTCACAAAGAAGAAGTACGGAAGAAAGTTCCAAACTCTTCTTCAGCTTCTCTTGCACCTAAGAAAGGACCATGGAAAAAAATTTGTAACAAAAGTAAGTTTCCAATTGATAATAATAAGAAAACAACAATGAATAAGACTGCTTGGTAATACATGGAACAATTTTTCCAGAAATAATAATAACGGAAAAAACCCTATGGAGGTCAGAATGATAACTTTAAGGTTGGAAATAATTTTGAGCCCAAAAAGGGACCGGTAGGAGGCTATTATAACTATGGCAAAGATCATTATGTAAATCAATGTCCTTTGAAGAAGGATGATCATAATCAGCAGCACAAGATACATGCTACAGTAGTTAACAAGCAAGCTGAAAAGCAAGTTACACCTATAGAAGTTCCTGGTAAGTTATTTGGCATACCTATAACTATTATTTTTTATACTAGAGCAACTGAATATTTTATTTCTAGTAAACTTGCTTCAAAACTTAAAAGAAAATCTAGAAAAATGGATAAATCATCAAATGTACATTATGGTAATAATTATATTCATACAGTTAGTATGTGTCTTTTCGGAGCAGTCCTTGACTTACCTAGCTTTTCCACAGAGGTTGATCTCTATGTATCACCTTTAGGATCTTATGATATAGTCATAGGTGTAAATTGGTTAGCAGATCATAAAGCAAAGGTAGATTATTTTGAAAATCATATTAGATGTTTAGATGATCTGTAGAAAAAAACAGAGATTCAAGGTGTAAAATGAGAAATTTTAGTTAGGAAATTATCAGCTATGCAACTTAAAAAGGTAAAAAAAAAGGGATGCACCTTATATGCAGTAAAAATTTCTCAATCTGTAGAAGGAAAAGTGATTTCATGGATTTTTATCCACTGTTACAGAACTTTGGTGATGTATTTCTTAAAGAATTACTGGGATTACCACCCAAAAGGGAGTTTGACTTCACGATTGAAATCAAACCAGGTACTGAACCTATTTCTAAAGCACCTTATCAAATGACTACCACAGAGTTAGTAGAGCTTAAGGCTCAATTACAAGAACTTTTTCTAAGGGTTTGATTAGACCAAGTGTTTCACCTTGGGGAGCACTAGTGATCTTTATGAAAAAGAAGGATGGAACACTCAGATTGTGCATTGATTACAGGATGTTAAACAAAGCAACAATCAAGAATAGATACCCACTTCCTAGAATTGATGATCTATTTGATCAGATGTATGGAGCATCGGTATATTCTAAGATAGACCTTCAGTCTAGATATCACCAATTACAAATTAAGGAAGAGGACATTCATAAAATGAATTTTAGGACAAGGTATGGACATTATGAATTCACGGTTTTACCCTTTGGATTAACGAATGCACCTGCAACTTTTATGAACTTAATGAATAATATCTTTCAAGAATACTTAGACAAGTTTGTGCTTGTATTCTTGGATGACATTCTCATATATTCTAAAAATGTGGAGGAGCATCATGAACACTTGAAAATAGTTTTGGAAATTTTGAGAAAAAGACGGTTATATGGTAAGCTATCCAAATGTTCTTTCTATGACACTGAAGTTCACTATTTGGGTCATGTTATAAGTAAAGATGGGATTGTTGTGGATCCTTCTAAAATTGTGGCTATAGTCAAGTGGCCTACACCTAAGAATGTACATGAAGTTAGAAGCTTCATGGGCCTTGCAGGTTATTATAGAAAATTTGTTAAGGATTTTTCTAAGGTGGCTGCACCAATAACTTCATTGTAGAAGAAGGAGAAGAATTTTTTCTAGGATGATAAATGTGAATATGCTTTTAAAAATTTGAAAATTTAGTTGACTTCAAAGACCTATTTTAGTTGTACCTATCCTAATGGAGACTTCACGGTTGTAACGGATGCATCCGGGGAGGGTCTTGAGGTATTTTGTTACAAAATGATCATGTCATAGCTTATGAAAGTAGAAAAATTAAATTACATGAGTTGAATTATGCTCTACATGATTTAGAGCTTATTGCCATAGTTCATGCACTTCAAGTTTGGAGGAATTATCTGCTTGGTAAACCATTTGAGTTGAAAACTGATCATCTTGGAATGAAGTACATTTTTACTTAGCCAAATCTGAATGCAAGACAGTGAAGGTGGTTAGAGTTTTTGTCTCAATATGATTTTGACATAAGTTACATTAAAGGAAAAGAGAATAGAGTGGTTGATGCTCTAAGTTTTAGGAAGCACATTTATGCTCTTATAACACTAAGAACTCAATTTAAGGATGAAGTAAAAAGTGCTATGGAATCTGACTCTTACTTTCAGCAAGTAAAAACAGCACTTGCTGTAGATCCAAGAGATGAAAGGTATAAAGGTTTTCACTTTGATAATGAAGGAATCTTACGATATGAAAACAGAGTATACATACCTTTACTTAATGATTTGAGAAAGAAATTGTTGACAGAGTTTCACAATTCACCTTTTTCTGGACATCCTGGCATTACAAAAATGCTTGCTGATATAAAACAACAATATTTCTGAAGGGAATGAAAAAGGATGTTATAGATTTTGTGACTCATTGTCTAGAATGTCAACAAGTAAAAGTGGAACATATGCATCCAGCTGGTTTGCTATATCCTCATAGCATACCACAATACAAGTGGCAGGTAATAAGCATGGATTTTGTACAAGGATTGCCTATGTCAAGAAATAAACATGATGTTATTTTGGTAGTAGTTGACAAACTAACGAAAGTAGCTCATTTTATTGCTGGAAATCTAAAGGATGATTCTCCTATTTTGGCTAAAATATTTGTACATGAAATTTTCAGATTACATGGAGTACCTAAATTAATCATATCTGATAGAGACCCTAGAATGACATCAAGGTTTTGGCAAATGCTTAACGTAGCTCTTGGCACTAAATTGAATTTCAGTTCTACGTATCATCCGGAAATGGATGGACAGACTGAAAGGGTGAATCAAGGTTTTGGAGGATATGTTATGGATGTACTGTATGGATCAGCAGTACAAATGGGAAGAGTACCTTCCCTTAGTTGAATTTACATACAATAATACATATCATGCTTCTCTTAAGATGGCACCTTTTGAGGTGCTTTACGGAAGGAAATGCAGAACCCCTATTAGTTGGGATAACATTGAGGATAGAGAGGTAATTGGACCTGAAATCCTTACGGAAATGGAACAACAAGTTAAAATGATTCATGAACACTTGAAAGAAGTAGTAGATAGGCAAAAGAGTTATGCTGACTTAAAGCGGGTTGACAGGAAATTTGAACTTGGAGAAAAAAAATTTTTCTTCGGGTTAAACCAAAAAGAGTTCCATAACTTTTGGCAAGGCTGCCAAGTTATCACCTCGATACATGGGACCTTTTGAAATAGTTGAAGTAATCAACCCTGTAGCTTATCGTTTAGCACTACCACCTACTTTGTCACGAATGCATGATGTTTTCCATATTTCTTTGCTTAAGAAATACGTCTCATATTTATCACATGTGTTAAATTGGAATTCCTTGTAGGTCCAAGACCCAGGAATAATTGTGGTTAAGCCCATTTGAGTGCTGAAACTCACCAGTTGCATCTAAGAAATAGAGAAATAAGTCAATGTAAGGTCCAGTGGGACCATTTTAACAAGGAGAGTGTAACTTGGGAAAATCTAGAGGATATGAAAACTACTTTTCCATATCTATTTGAATAGAATTGAATTTGTTGACTGATAAAATTATATGAATTTATTCTTTAATGATGATAAGTAAGCCAGTTTTGGGCAGATATTTACTTGAATTGAATAAAAGGTTATTTATTACTGATTTCTGGAACTATAAGGTTTGGAAATACTTGACTTAGGATAAGAGAAGTGAATGAATTGACTATCCTTGATGTAAATTGTTAAAAGAGGTAATCATCGGATGATGATTCTTTTAGGAGGGAAGCATGTAACACCCTTGACTGTTGTTATTTTCCTCCTTTGCATTCAAGTGTTGATATGTGATTTTCCTTATAAGGATATGTTCTTCTGATTTTTTGAAATCATGCTTGATATGGATAAGTCTTTTTTCTCTTAAGCTCCTTTGATCAATTGGTATGACTTCTTTGAATTCATTTTTCACTTCTGAAGGTTGTTTGCAATCTGGTTTAAGAGTTGTAAACTTGTCTTATATCCGACTCATCCTTGGATCAATTTCAGTGATCCAAGGAATGTTTTAAAATTGTTCTATGTTGAAGTGAATGGTAAAATCACATTCCATGAGTTAAGCTACATGTTGGACTAAACTTTGTTGTTGCAAGTTCTTTGACTTCTGTGTGAACGCACTTCCATTTAGTAGGTTGTTGGCTTGGGTCCTTGAAGATCAACCATGACAGGTCATTGCTGATAACGATGGGAATGCAACTGTTCACAACACATAGAGAAAGGTATCCGAGATCCTATTGAGGATTGACTTCTGAATCCTAAGCTAGGTGAAAGTATTCCTACCTAAGCTATGTTACTTGATATAATTTTGTTGCTAACCTAAACTTGATACTAAAGGTTAGAAGGGTTGCTAAGTATTAAACTAGAACCTAACCTAATTGCTAAAGACCTATGTTGGAGGTTAGTGGTTAGTGTTACATCCTAAGGTACTAATGTAAATCCTACCTAAGATCTAACCTAAGCAATCTAACCTATCCTAAACTAATGGATGCAAATTGGGAACTAAAAGGGGTCACATGTACATTGGTGATGGTTTCTAAGAATTTAAGAAGATGATAAGGTTTTTAATTCCTACGGACTACTGACTTTGGCAGGGGCTAGTTTGGTGGTGAGGCCTAGGTGGAAGTATCACTAGAAATGGAAATTCATGTTTTATTTGATTTGGAACTCGCCAGTTTGGTAGGTGGTGGCAAAGGAAGATTGGGTGGAAATCGGAAATTAATGCAATTAATTGTCTTGTTTGATGAGCCCGAACCGCTTTGGTAGGCATGCCAATGGATTTTTGGTTGAGTTGTTTCATTTGCATGCTTTCCGATTTTCATTCTACTTGCACTCTGGTTTTTTGCAAACCAGTAGTTAAACTGTATTGCATGGCTATTTTTGAGGTTTCAAATCTATTTTTGTTTCATGGAGAGTATATGAGGCAATGTGGAGGAAGTATTTTGTTGTTTTGGTCTTTCGTGGAGAAGAAGGGAAGAAGCGAGCTCAGCTAAAAGTCTTCTTCAATTTTTCTGGTGACACTATCAGGCATGATAGGCCCTAACTATTAAAATATCTTGCTTTCTTCTAAGTGTTTTCATTAAAACAACTTTTCTCTATGAGTTCTGCACATTCATGCTTAGCTGGTAAATTGATAGATGGGTTTGTAAGAAAACTTGTATTCTGTGTTTTTGGAATCTGTGTGTTCATGATTCTATGGAAAGTTTTCTTTGCACTGCCTTTTTCATAAAGGAACCACGAATACTTAAACAAAAATGGTAACACTGTTTGCTTCTTCAGTGGTTTGAAATGTTTGTTGGGTGAACTAGTTGTGTCTTGTGAATTCAAACTGGTAAGAACTTCAGTCTTATTAAACTCGTATGCAAGTACGAGCTTCAGTTGGGAAACTTGTTTAGTAAAGTGGACTATAACTGAGATTCTCAGGGTTTGTTTAGCGTGCATTTTGATCCATAGTTAAATGGACTATGAATAAACCCGTATATGATCTAGGGATTGTATTCTTCTTGAGAAAATCATTGACTATTAACAGTTTCACATGCACTTTAGATAAACCTATATATGTCTTGTTGTTTTTGTATTTTACCTTGTGGAACTTTGACGGTAGAAAAGTTCGCATGCATGGAAAACCATATATAGTTGGTTTCTATGTTTCTCCTTGCGAAAACATGGACTGTTATGGAAACTTGCATGCACAGGAAAAGCAGTATAGGGTTTAGTTTGTATTTCATTCTATGAACTTGATTGATTTTGGAACTTGTGTTTGTTATTATTTTGGATAACTTGACTGTAACTCAAGTCACTTTGGCATGGTGCTTGTGGAATCTTGTTCTTTTGACCACATTAATGGTATTTGGAGATTCTTTATGAACCCGACTTGTGAGTCATCCTTTTTGAGCTTTGTCTAAGCATCTTACATTCCGTTTTGTTCGGAAATAAGGTTGATAGGATGTTAATGAAGAATGGAAGCATTTCTTCTTATTTCAAACTATATGCAAACAATTTCACTACTCTCGGTCTAGTCTTAGGATGTTGGCATATTATGTAATTGTGGTTGTGATATTGATATCCTTCACTGTACACACCATTTAATACTTGGTGTTCTTAATGGAAGTAGAAACCTGAACATTGTGTTGGTTCAAGTATTATGTTTTTTGATTATTTAGTAACTATTAAGGGAACATGTTGATACCCTAACTTGGTTACATGTATTTGAATGGTCTTGATCCTTCAATGACGTTTATGCTTGGCATTACACCGGAATTGTAAATGAGTCCTGGACTATACATATTATTCTTTTGTTGTTTGATATTGTCCTTTTGTTGGAAACCCAATTTATAGTTCTGGTAGTGATGCGTTGGCATACCGTTGAGATGGTTCTACTTTTTGAACTATTGGGAAGTCTTAAGTGTTAGCAATTACTCAGATTCTTACCTCTTGTTGGGTCTAATAAGGGTATGTTATGTCTTGGAAGATTGATTGTGATCTAAACTTGTTTCAATGTGTCGAACTGCACTGTTGATTTTATAGGGTTCTATAAATAGGCAATGTTAGCATGATTTCTTCTTATCTATGGCTGTTCTGAACCAATGGGAGAATGTTAGGCCTTTAAAGAAATATTCTGTGAAGCTTACTATTTGTGGACTTTGTATGAGCTTTATTGTTATATTATTTCTAACGGAAAGTAGAAATTTATGCATTGGAATGGGATGGTTTAGAAAGGAAGATAGTTTTAGTACTCTCTTTCTTTGGAATGGTCATTGTTCTCCTTCCTTGAACTCTTGAATGAACTTAAACTGTATGAATGTGAGAAGGTAAAACTATTTTATTATGTTGAAGGAAATGATTTGAGTTTGGGATCATATTTTGGTAAGATTCCTTCTATAATGCAGTGGGTTAAGTACATTGATTAGAACCTCCTGATTCCTATTCTTATTGAAAAGGGAAAACAACGTTTATTAAACTTGTATACTTTTCATTTGACTGAAGTGAAGTGGAATGAGATTAAAGTTAGATTGGAAAATGAAATTGTAACTTGTAGATGACTGTCAATCCATCACTTCTCCTTGGATTTCTTTCATTTGGATCTGTTGATAAATACATTATATTGTTATATTTTAAAGTAGAATTACTTTAAAGGAACAGTTTAAATCATGGCATACACCGGTTTCAACTTTGCTGATGATTATGTACTTTGGCAATGGAATACTTTCTTTTCTTCTTTACTTGAAAGTTAGGGAAATATCCAAAAGGGAATATGTCTGTAAACACTTCTGTATCTTATAGTAAAGATATGTGTTGTATTTTATTTGGTAAAATTGGAAACAATGATATAATATGTTTTTGTTTTTGGTAAAGATATTGGATGGAATCAATTATACTTTAATTTATAGGATAGTATTATAGTTTATATCATGTTCCTCTTTGTGTTAAAATCTGTTTTGTATTGCTCTTCTTTTTATTGGTATTACTTACGCTTGGGAGTATGAATTACTTGTTGTTCATTAAAGCAGGGTTGTTTTATTGAAACAATTAGTGGAATGCACTTCATTTTAAGGCTTAGTGCTTATCATGCTTAGTTCATTGAACTGACCCGATGCTAGAAATTTTTGTAGATGGACTTCGTAAGTGATAAGAGAAGGAAAAAACTTATATGATGCATTGGCTGATCTATGTTGATTCTTGAGAAGAATTCTGATTTGTTCTTAAGTTGTATTGAAAAAGAAAAGTTACCTTCTTTTGAAATAAAGGTTGTTGTCCTACAATATGCCTAAAATACATAAGTTGTAAATGTATAAGTTTGAAAATGAATTGAAAGATGAGAATTTACTTGCATAGATTGAGTAAATTATCTTGTTTGAGGATACTCTTCTTATTATCTATATGTTTGGATGTGTGTTCTTGATGGGTATTATAAAAAGGAATTTAGATAAATTTCCTAAGTAAGCTATAGATTAAATAAGTGGCAGAATACAACATTCTCACCTAAGTAATTCATTATATCATGTGATGTGAAATAAAACTATAATAAAAATTATTGTAATTATAAAGGGCATTATAGGGCGTGTTAAGCCCTAGAATGTAACTATGAAGAGGAAGACCCTTCCTCTCTAGTAATGATCTAAATAAAAGAGGAAGATATGATTGTTAATCATTAAGACTTAATTATAATAAGTCTGATATGTTTTAGCCTTGTAGGTTATTACACTTCCTTAATTGGTTAAGTTATTTAGAATAAAGGAACATAAGTTGTTGTTGTTCTATTTTTGGATAACGGGTTGTTAGGTCAAAACTAACAAATCTGAAGCAATCTTAAGTTAATTAAAGTTCTTAAGATTATATGAATCTGAAATGTAAAAAGAACTTAAAGAGTGTTGGACTCTGGGGTTTGATGGGCTGCCGAAATATGTCATCTAATAACCCAAATTTAACTTAACATATGTAAAATCTTGGAGGTATGTACATCTTTACGAGGTTATTCCATAGGATGTTGACACATGTCAACTACAAGGTTGTACCTTCGAGAAGATTAGGATCTTCTCAAGGATACAACAGTGCAGTTAACATGTGGCAACACCCTTCTGCATTGATCATCAAGATCTACACACCTTTGAACTTGATCAAGATTTCCCTCCAGAACGGTTAGTATCATAGTCAGGATATGAAGTATCCCTCTAGGACTCAGGGTACCTTGGCACACGGGGTTAACCTAGGTTGACCCAGTATGCCAATTTACCCTAAGTCTTTGTGAGCCACATCATATCATGACCTATGTTGTTAACCTAGACTAGAGTTAAACCTTGAGCGAGGGGACTGACAAAAGTCAGTAGTAAGACATTCTAGATAACAATGGAGTGGGGTGAAGGATGTATTCTGGATTGATGAGTATGTTGTCAAGGAATAAGTAATACAAATAGTATGTTAGAAATCTTTGGCCAAAGTATCGCAAGTTGTTGATTGCATTGTCCTATGTCACCTAGTCTAAGGATCATGATGCCGATGAATATTGGTAACAAATATTTAGTTAGGTTCCTTGGACAGATCACTTAACCTGAATAGGGTAAGAGAACCAAGAATATGAAGTATTTAGTAGAATACTCAAAAATCAATGTTACATATGAATGGATCGGTAGTTCACCGAGTCATGGAATGAATAGATCAGTTGTTCACCGAGTCATTACAGCTGCATATGGTTATCTGTTATAAGAATGATTGTTATAAAATGTGTGTTCTAAATTATGTATTTAGAATAGAGAACATTAATCATGCAAACCTCCATCAACCACCTATGCTTATCTCTCCTAAGGACGACCAACCCTTCTACCTATAGATTTCTTCCATCGACCATTCTCTAGGTGTCATGCTTTCTCATCATGACAACCAACATCGAGAGTAAGCGGTTTATTACATAAGTTGTACCCTTTCTTGAATAACAAACTAGATATACCCACGCTGAAAAATTTGCTTATCCTTAGTGTTCATCGCCACCAAACTCCGCCATTATCTACTCAAACACTAAACCTTCGTCATCACTAATATTGACCCATTACACTACATGTATGCCAAACCTTATCAAAATCAATGTTCGCACACTCGCTTATGCTTCTAGACAACCTCGACCTCGAATTCATCTATCAAAATTCCATCAAGGACAAAACTATTGCCGACCAATTGGCTGACGCACCCATTACTAGGGATCAACCCTTTAACTTTGACTTTCTAGCTGAGTCTATTACTACCCTTTCCCTGGACAAACCCGCTACAAAATGACACTCTTCTTCGATGGCTGTAAGAGTCAACATGGGGGTGGGGTTGGTATTATCCTCGTTCCACTTGATGGTGAACCTATGCCTTTAACTTTCAAACTTGATTTTGATTGTACAAACAATATTTTTGAATACAAAGAACTCGTATTGGGTATCCGTGCTTCTTATACCTTAGATGTTAAGTCAATCAACATCTTTGGTGATTCTTAGATGGTCATAAACCAAGTTAATGGTATATACCAGTGTTGTAATGAGACACTTAAAAAAAGTATAAGCATCACGTGGACATACTTTTGACCACCTTCAACCGTTACACACTTCAAACCACCCCATGTTCTACCAATAAATTTGTAGATACCATGGCTTGCTTGCTTCTCAAATACTCTTCGCTTCGCGCCAACTCTAAAATCTTTGTCAACATATAAAGGCTACAATCACCATCTTATTTACCTCGTGAGGTCTACTCTATTGGAACCGTTACCCCTGACCCATGTGACCTTTGGTATAAGCAATATGTAGACTATCTTTCCCTTTCCATATTACCCGCTACGATCTCACTCATAATGGACAATGTGTCTTTCTTAAAAGTGTCTCCCGTTATGTCCTCATGGGTCATCTTCCGTACAAACGTGGTTTTGATAGCATTCTCCTATGCTACCTTACAAGTTCTAAAATTCCCTACACCATTAAGGAAGTACACAATGGAATTTGTGGAGGTCACTTGCATGGTCTCATGCTTGTCGCAAAATGCATTCTTCGCCTAGGTTAGTACTTTGGCCAACCCTAAACCGTGACTATTTTGATTATGTCAAATGTTGTGTAAAATGCCAAGAACATGCTAATCTCCATCACACACCTCTATTCATGCCTTACAGGTCATGCAAGACCTTTGGCATTTTTCTCAATGGGGTTTGTATCATTGTCGATGAGATCAACCCCCATTCTTCACAACACCACCAATGGATCATAACCGCTACTAAATATTACACTAAATGGGTAGAATCCATTCCCCTCATTTCTACCAAATCCAAGAAAATATGTGAATTCATCAACCATCACATCATTTTTAATTTTTGTGTCCCTCACCACATTATCACGGATAACATAAAATAATTCAAAAACAAACCCTATACAAACTCTCGCGGATGCTTTTGGCATCCACCTTAGTACCTACAAAACAATGGTCAAGCCAAATCAACCAATAAAAAAATGAATAAAATTCTCATGAAGGTAGTAAATGATACAGGAAGGATTGTCATACACACATTCCTTTCACATTATGGGCTTATTGCACTAGTATTCACACTTTGCATGCCGCTACCCCATTTTCTCGGCCTACAGATCGAAGCTATCTTACCTCTTGAAGTATAGATTCCTCCCTCCGCATCTCACTACAAGACATGCTCAACGATAATGAATTTCACCAAGATCGTTTGGTGCAACTTGAGTTATTAGATGAACATCATCTCAATGCTCTTTGACCATCTCCAAATCTACCAAAACATATCAAACGTGCCTATGATAAATGTGTTCACAAACAAACCTTTCAAGGTGGTAACCTCATCCTCAAGGAAAATTGACATGTAACCAAAGAGGATAAAAGTAAACAAGGAAAATTTGCTCCTAGTTAGCTTAGACCTATATCGTTACCCATGCCTATGGATCAGTGCTTATCATTTGTCTTCACTCAAAGGTAAACCTAAACCTCGAGCCCTTAATGCCTTGCACTTTTGACCATTTTATTATTGATATCAAGTCCTATATCACTTTCACACAATTGATCTCTTGTCCCTTAAACATTTTTCACCTTCCATAATTACCCATTTTGAGGACCCATGACTAAATAAGAATCATGTAATTACCGTCACCTTTTAGCCTTGTCTTCAATATGAGTACCAGGCTCTGCTTTATAAAAGACGATTCTCATGGATAATTTTCTTCTTCTTCAAGATGGAATCCCATGGTCATTAATTACTCAAAACCAACTCCTTCATAGTTAACTCATGTGCATGAGGTTTGTTGTCTAAACAAGACCCTCGATCATCCTCTATAGTCTTGTCCATGACTTAAACGTCTAAAAACAAAAGGGATATAACTACTTGAGTCAAACTTCCAGTAAAATATTACTCCCTCAAAAGGGACATCTCTTCTTTATATTCTACCACTATCAATAGAATGCTCCCTTAAAGGATAGCCATATACGCCATCATTACAAAAATATAATAATTATTCAAAATCTTCCCGCATTGATTAGCTTCACAAAGACCTCAAGGAGATAATATATTCATGCCATATGACTTCCCACATCGATCAGTCAATACAAAAAAAGATGAAATTTTCATCATGGACTTACCTATTTTGGATTCTGGGTTTCTTGTTCAAATACACGCCGTCATACACTAAGTAACACTAAACCTCCCATTCTCACCTCCTTGCTTTTTCTCCTAAATTCCTCGTTACTCAAGGGAATTTCCACAAATGTGACATTTCATGATCATGTGAATTTTCTTCACCCTTAGAATCATCCATTATGCAGGCACTCGTAGGTCTTATGTTCATAAGCCCATCTAGGGTATGGTAAACTCATTAGGGTTTTATCGATTAAGTAGTTCTTTTTACCACCTCTTACCAATCACCTTCCTCATTACTTATTGATTATCCTATACAGGACCAGATCCTCGACACATGTATTTCAAAATCACTCGACCTTACCTACAAGCTACACTCATTTATGACTTTGGTGACCTACATCACCCATACCTTGCACCTATCAACCCATTCTCGCTATTTCACCATAATCTTCCCTAGCTTATGGGAGAACTACATCGGCCCGAGGTCCCTTTTCGTCGAGACTATGTAGGAAGAACTTTGAGGCATGGGTCCTCAAGGATAACTTTCGGACACTCTTTACCCTAACCAATCCTCCCTTTTTCTTTCCTATTCACATTCGACCTTAGTTAGTCCCCATTTTATATCAATAACTAGAAATTAAACCAAACAAGCATCAATTTATACACATTTTTACCACATCATCAAATCATTCATTTATCATTTTCACATTTCCATTATAGCACATATTTGGAAATTTAAACCATACCCTGCATATACATCACTATTTTTCCCCCATGTTACTAATAACTTGGACACTCAATCCATGCCTAAACCCGATCTCGACTCCACCATGCCTAAACCAACCCGACTCCACCATGCCTAAACCAATCAATCCACCATGCCTAAACCAACCTGACTCAATCCATGCCTATGACTCGACTCCATCATGCCTAAACCAACCTAACTCCATCATACCTAATTCACCTAGTTTCCATCATGTACACAAATAATAATTAGAAATTAAAACAAGTACACCATCTATAAATCATGACATATGTGTATACATAAATTTGGACACACAAAAATGAATACAAATATCTCAAAAATATCATGTACATCCTCACCATATCTGGGCACGCAGCCGGTATATCATCAAAAATATACAAAACTCTCATGTACATCCTCATTGTCTTCGGCACACAGGTTGGTCTATATATCAACAAAATCTATATACAACCCATCTTTAGTGACTAATCATCACCCCACCTAATATTTGTCTCACATGTCTCCTCCTCCTCCACACCTGCTAATGGCATTCTTCTAGCATCTCACCACCCACTATGGGCCTCGACTTTCCTCTCGGCTGGTACCTCACCTAGGTTGGTCTCCATTAAATCGGTGGTCTCACAATAACCCTATTTCGGGGCTCGATGGCCCCACTTGCTCTCCACACTATGGGTGTACGACCTCATCCTCTCATTGAAGGCCATGTTGTGCTATATACTCCCATAGGATAGAAAATCTATCCATGCGGCCATCAAAATATCCCGATAATATTAGACCTCACCTAAGGGATCCCTCAACTCGGCCTATCGATACTATCTTACCCATGGTGATGCCATCATCCTCGCCTATGTACCTATCTCTCGTGACCCTATCCCATCGGTACATGTAAAGAGGGACCTTGTCCCTATGCCTATGCCTATCCCGAGGGATGTTGTCCCACTCCTACCTATATCTAAGCCCGAAGGGCCATAACTCGCGTCCATGTAAAGTGGACAACTATTACTGCAAACCTTTGATCTACACTTATGGATGACCACACGCACCCTGGCTCTATCTCCACCCTATGGGGTAGATGTCCCCACGCTACCAGGCTCGTAGAGTGGTCACTTGTTCCTATAAAATGGCAACTTGGCCTCGAGCTTGTTAACTTCCACTCAGTATTATACCCAACTATGATGGTGGCTAAATCTAGTTGCCTCCTCAAAATGGTCATTATTCATAGATGTGCTTCCACCAATGTTTATATCTATCCGTAACCCCGACATCATAAATTTTTGGTCTCTCACATACTCCTACTACTCTGTCAAGATCAATGTTGGCTATGGTAGATGCGCAGGCCTCTCCACATCATCCCTCATGTACTGTGGCAAGGTGGCGGTGATATTCTAAATCAGCTGAACTACCATTTGACCACCAATGTGCATGGGTATCATCTCACGCTCTCTTGCATGGTGCCTCTATCCATCTAAGTAGCTATAATCCATATAACTTCAAGTGGCCATCTATCTCGTATGAGGGAAACCCACATATAGTTCTCCAAATGATGTCCATGCTAGAAAACCCCTCCAATAAATGCCTATAGTAGGAAACATTATGAGTCACCCTAGTCACTCGATGCTCTCTAATAACAATCACCCATCTCTTGTAACCCACCCAAACCAAACTTGTCTTGACTACATTAGCCTAGGGCATACCAACTAGGTGCACATACACAATGTGCTCATATGCCCAAAAATGAAGTAGGAAAGTGCAACATAAGCTGAACCTCCGTAGCTGCCCATACGCCCATAACTCCCTATATAGCTACACCAAGAATGTTGGCACCCATGAAAAATGAGTCTGGTCTATCACCATATCATGTAGGACCCCCATCAATGATTGTAGGAATCTCCCACCCTCTACATCTGGAAGTGTAAAACAATAGACTGCCTCTATCAACAACACAACAAGCCTAGTCTCCTCTAGACGGGCTGGTACATCTTTCCGTAGCTCAAGGTGGCGCTATGGAACCTCAACTCTGCTAACCCCTCACCAAATACTATCAAAGCATCACGGCTGTAGACACCTCTGAGGAGATCGAATATACCTGTCCCCACTATTGGCAACCATAGGATCCTATACACATCCTCTAGGGTGACCATGATCTCACCCATCGGTAGATGGAATGTGTTGGTTGCCAAATCCCATCTGTCAATGAGGGAGACCATCAAACTCGCAAGCCAAATGACATGCTAGTAGTGTCTTACGATCCCAATTAGGCCAACCTCATCGCAACATGCCACCAATCCTTGCTATTGCACCTCCTTGAACCATCACGAGTAGGGGAGGCACCCTATCTTCGCATCCGCAGCTGATCTCTCTCCTACATCCAACAACACATCACATTAATACACCTTGATCATACCCACAATTATTATTGACACCTCACCTACACATATTACCTCCCTCTTTTTCCCTCGCCAAATACCTTCTTATCACATATTCTATCTACCCACCTCAACCCCTCACCCACTATCGATCATACCATACCTATTTCAAACTCTTACCCATGTTATGTTTTTATCAACAACATCTTCTTTTCCCACTATCTATCTCTTACTCCACCCACCCTAGTGCTCTTTTGGACCCTTTTTATCCAGACACGATGATCGCTACCAGTTACTCTTAACCAACCATGGTCTCTCCCAAAATGAAATCAGTTACCTTATCCATGACTATACCAACTCACTACCACCAACGTCACCACCCATCGACTAATGCTTACCACTATCGTGCCAAAATCCATGACACCCAAACCCTTTTTTTCGTATACCTTTCTACCCACCCTTTCCTACCTAAATCTACCCTTAACTCCTCCCCACCCCTCGTTCACCTAACCCCACCTCTCCCCATTCCTATTTTACCCAATTTGCCTTCTCAAATTCAAAATCCCCTCTCCCCCACAAAAACCCATTTTCCTTACCTAACCTCTATACGCATGATCTACATCATAAAAACAAAGGCAAGGGATTGACTACCATCTCCATAATGGCATGTCGGCCACTACACTGGTGGTCCACCTGATCCCTCTCCCACCTCTGCCATGTCCAATCACCAAATCCAATCCTCCTGACCTCCACCCAATCACAATCGATTCCCCTATGCTCATGATCCCATCTACGGCTCCTCTAACCAACCGATCTCTCTACCTCGCAAGATATCATCCCTCATCCTTTCTTCCCGACAAAGCATAACTTGTGTAGTTCTCTGTCATTTTTTCACAAAAATCCAAAACATACAAATGAATCCGTATTTTACATCTTTTTTATTTTTATATACCTAATTCGACCCTACCAACATTGGTTATATCGAAACCGACTTCGGTCATGTGCCCTGTAACACCGCTATGGGTGGGTATATCCAAACCAACATTGGTCGTGTGCCCACAAAACCATGGTCCATTTACCTAGATAATCAATGGTTCTATATGATAGCATCAGTCGATTACCCATCATGCTCTTTGTTAACTACCCTTTCCCCATTTTTGACCCAACTTAACCAACCTGTGCACCGTTTAGCCTTACCCACCCTTTATCACAACCTACCTCCCATCCTACATTACCTATACTGTCCTTGATTACATTTAGGGACTTGTTATTTTACTCGTACCCTCAGCCCTACCCATGCCATGACCCAGCTACCTAGACCCGAAACACTATTAGTGACCTTTGACCTCATATGCTCGCTATGCCTCGCAACACTATTACCCATGGTGTGTTTCCTAATGAACTTACCTTCCCTACTATCATGTTGTTTATCCTAACCCAACCTTTGGTGTACCAAAAATATACCTAAACGCTTCCAGACATGACTTACATCAGTACTTCCCGACCC